>JADILG010000371.1:0-22084 GCA_017591655.1 Thielaviopsis populi
TGAAATCTGGATTTAGATGCGGGATTCAGGTGTGCAACGACGCCTCTGCTATCTGACCATTTTTGTTGATATATGTGTATCAACAAAAATGGTCAGATAGCAGAGGCGTCGTTGCACACCTGAAATCTGGATTTAGATGCGGGATTCTGGATTTTCGAGGCGGGAGGGCAAAGAAAAGAAAAGCGAGGAAACAAGGAAAAAGGAACAAAAGAGAGACAAGACGAATGAAAAGAGGCATAAAAGAAAGAAAATAAATATGAATTATAACGAAATATAACGAAATATATAAAAGAAAATTAAAAAAACAATCTCTGTGCTACTGCACACAAAAAGAGGGGTGGAGGGGTTCAATTGGCAGGCACGAAAATTTCAATCGCCCTAAAATGTGCCCTGGCAAGCGCTAAAATGGCGTACGTGAGGTGGCAGAAGTGCAGGGCTAAAAGCGGGGGCGTAGTTGGCTTTTAGCAGGGCCTTTACACCTGTCAACCCCCCCCCTCTCCCGGGCCTCCTTGTATCGGCAAAGCCAACCAAGGGTCTCTCCGGTTGAGCAACCATACTTGCTTCTGCTTCCCTGAACTGCGTGACCCGAAGTGGTGTAAGCGATACATGTCTACTCACACACAGCAGCACGCATCCTGGGCCTTCACCGGATCGGCAGCGACAGATACACGCCGTTTCTCGTTTTCCCCTGCGTCTTGTTTCCTTCTTGTGTTGCTTGCTCTTCCAATACAACCCAGCGGAGTAGCGATGACCTCTTTTAGATGGTGGCTCTCGGGAGAGCGCTGGAGGAGTGCTGGGGGGGGGGGGGTTTGCATCTGTGTGTATGTAGATATGTACAAGCCTGCACACATACACACATACACACATCTATATCTATATACCTCCACCTCCACCTCCCCAAGCATGGGCATTAATTAACGTATTGACTGGGACTAGCCTGGCTGCAAAACAGAGCCCGCCTGCCAAGAGATGCCGCCTTGACATCAACTGCACTCCAGGCCCCATCCAACCATCGACATCGCATAGAAAGCCCGGTCCCTCTGCGAGCTCCGGCACAATCGCAGGACGTCCTCGACCCCAAGGAATAGAAACGAAGAGCCGAAGAACAGCGGGAAAGAAAAAAGACGGGAAAAAAAAAGGACAAGAACCCAGATAAGGCTAAACAATAACCAGACAAACAGCCGCGGACGACCAAGGAAAATTTGTATCCCAGTCATGCATTAACTTGTTGTGATAATGAGGCCGACTAATAAGCCGTGGCCCATCCTCTGAAGGAACGGCAAAGTCCTCTTCGAGAAGGGCAATGAAAAGCAGCCAATCTGGGCTGGTGAGACCTTTCCCCCGCCCCTTTCTTTTTCTTTCTGCTCCCTTTCTTCTAGAATCTCCAACGTCTCGTATCCTGTACAAGACCCTCGATTCCTGGCGATAGCGATGGCCATAGAGGCCTGCCGTGGTGTTCAGAAGAGGCGTGCATTCTTGTGGCCTATGGCCTGTGGCCTGTGGCCTGGTCTTGCCTGGCCTGGCTCGTGCATCTAGCTGATGGATTGCTGATTTTCCCATGCCGTGCGGGAAGGGGACTGTTAGAGAGGGTGTCTATAAGTGCTTGAGGCTTGGATTAATAGCATACTAGAAGATGGGTATCGGAAGAGAGGGCAAACGAGCAAAGGGTATATAATAAAAAAACACAAAACCGATAACGCTTGCTTGGTTCATCCACGGCAAGCAAGCAAGCAAGTACATTGCCATCAATCTTCTCAACAGCAGCAGCAACAACAACAACACACCTCACACCGCCTCACCCGCGCTTGAAATGCAAGCGTATTATCGAAAACATCATGTTCTGCAGCACGTGGAGCGTCACCGCAGCGCTCGTGGGTACCAGCTCCGGCCACACCGCCAGGTCCATCTTGCCCTCCAGGTCAACATCGATGCCATAAAAGTAGCGAATCAGCAGTCTCACAATGCCAGCCGCCGCCAGCTCGCACGCCCACGTGACCAGCGACGAAATGTACGTCAGCTGGAACGTATACGGCTCGTCGGCCTGGTCAAAGGCAAAGTAAGGGTACAGGTCCTTGTTGCTGCCAAAATGCAGCACGGCGACGCTGCCGATAAACGTCACCATCGACGCGTTCTCTGCAATGAACCGGATGAAAACGTTGCGCAGACACAGCTTTTGGTAGCCTGCGTAGCTTTGCGTACTGAGACCCAATGCTACCAGCATACGATAGAAAAGCGGTGCCATCGTGACTGGTACCAGTATTATGACGGACGTGCTGGACAGCAACTGCAGCCACAGAAATTGCGTCGGAGAGCGCAGGCGGGCGTACAATGCCCGAACATATGTCTGGTACGTGATCATATAGTATCTGGCACACTGTTAGCAAATAGTACCCATCATACAGGCCACGCCAGTTCTCTGGCAAATATTGAGGCCACACTCACAGTTTGAAGATCCAACTTAGTGGATAACTGCCAACCCGCTCACCCTCACGCACTCCGAGGATCCACCCCGTTAGCATGTCAAGGAGATGAACCGTAATCACCCAGCTGTAGACGTAAATGACCGTTTCCCACGAGCCATGTGGCAGCGTGCGTAGATAGATCTCTGCATACACCTCTCCAATGAGATATGCAGAGAGGCCAACAATCAGCGCCATGCAAAACCATATGAACCGGACAAAGCTTGCTGGCAGCCAACTGCGCCGTATTGCTACCGAGTCCCCTGTGCCTAGTCCGCGTCCTCGTCCTCGTCCTCGTTCTCGTCTATGACCACGTGATCGACTGTCACTGGCAGCCTTGAGGCCTGGGTCATCGAAGAGGTTTGCATCCAAAATATGCCCTCGGCTACTACTTCCAGACGCCGGGCCACGGAATGAACCGCCCGTGTCCTGATCACCCGTCCACCAGGAAGATGTAAAGATTCGTTGCGTCTCCGAGAGTGACTTGCGCAGACCAAGATGACGCTCATTGACAGTAAGAATCATAAAGGCTATCATTACTGGCATCGCCATGATGACAAATGTCCAACTAATCCACCACGTATTGTGCCGGGTTAGAAACTCGGTCTCAGGTCGGTAGTAAATCGGGATTGGTGCTGCCGTTCCGACAATGGCAATGAGGCCTAGCGTCAGAGGAAAGCCGAGTCTCTTGGGCCACCAGTTGAAGTTGTAAATGTTAAAGGCCTTGGTTATCCACATAAGTGCAACTAGATTGTACAGGCCATAAAAGACGCACAAAAAAAACCAAAAGTTGACTTGCACCCGCGCTGCTCCGTGTACAGGAAGGAGGCGAGAAGCCTCAGCCTGGGAGTACGCGACTCCGTTGCTTTTTTCATCGCCATCTGTGTCTGGGAGATGGTACTGCGGAATGGGAATAGCACACCATGCTATGGCAAGTAGGGCTGGCATCAACACCAATACGAAATACCGACTGTACCACTTGTTCACGGCTTTTTTGACGGTGCCCTGGCGCGGCCGAACGTACAGATTGGCCATCTTGCGCCGAGTGCGCCGTGCGGCTCTGGCAAGACGCGACGGCGCCCAGACGACCATGCGCCGCGCTCGGCCTGGGCGCATGTCGCCGCGCATGCCATTGACAGTTGAATGATTGTTGGTTTCTTCTGCGTCTGTGTCGTTATCCGAGCTGCTGCTACTATCGCTAGCCTCAAGATCAGGAATCATAATGGCGCCATAGCCGGCGTGGACACTCCCTCCTTGCGCAATGTTGTGCATATTGCGTGCATGGCTGCCATTGTTGGCGATGGCGTGGTAACTGTGATCACGGGTAAGGTTGTGGTGGTTGTTGTTGTTGTTGTTGATATGAGGGTGGAGATGGGCGTGGCCGTAGGGGTTCGAGCGTCTGTTTCCCGGATGGCGACCAGAAGCTAAAAGTCCAAGCTGGGCTTGTCGAAAAGGTGGTTCTGATTGGGGTGGGGGCACGGCGCGGAATCGACCGAGGAGCGGAGTGGAGTCGGGCTGATAGCGGGCGGCGGAGTCTGTGCCCTGAGTGAACAGGAAGAATTCCGGCATGGCAAGGACATGGCGAACGAAGACGGCCAAAGATGGGGGTCAAAAGAGGGATTGCAAGAAAGAAGCACACCCAGTAGACAAAAGAGCAGAGAACAAGGCAGATTAGCTCTTGTTATAACCAGCGTCAAAGCAGCCAAAATGACAGGGAGGACAGCCAAAGCTGCAAGGGCAGCCCGACGCTGTCGTTGAGCTTTCTTGGGCTCGGACTCGCTTGAGACTGGCTTGAGACTGGCTTATCGCGTCGATACAGTTTTTTATTTTTTTTGGACTCATTATCGACGTCAGCGTGCATCCCGCCTAGCAAGCCCAGCGCGAGCCTTTTATCCGCAGTGATGAGAAAGCGAGGTGCCGATAGAGTCGTGCAGTGCAATTAGCTGGCACGAGAATTTGCAGTACATACATAACCAATCCAACTGGCTGCCGTGGGCTGGTTGGTTGCTAATCGGCGGCTGAAGGCCCCTGTATCTGCATGGGGGTTAAGCTGCGTTATAGGGCACAACGAGGGCCGTAACAGGGCAACAGATATGTGTCAAGCGAGGGAGGTCATGGCAAGCAGCATCGGTTGAGGCTTGGAACGCAAAAGTGTGAAGGTCTGAAAGGACAGCAGAGCTTTTTTCTTAGTGCGTGCTGAAGATTTAGGCGATGCTGCCACTGTTTGTGGAATGCCACAGAACATGATGGAACAGGCAAACGCTGAAGCAGGTAGAAAGTAGCAGGTACCAAGTAACAAGTAACAAACAAGTATCCAAGTACCCCTTCCTGCTTGTGTGTCTCTCTGTCTTATTTCACCCAATCTCAGCCTCTTCTATCTTCTTCTCAGCCTCAGCCTTGCCGCTTCTTCTCTTCTATCCTCTTCTCGGCCTCAGCCTTGCCTCTCATATCCTCCCCCCCCCCCCCCCATATCTGCTCATTTTCTCTCGCTTGGGTGCCCTTCTTTTCACGTCGAAATCCTGCATGTCGTCCCTTCGTCATACTTGATTTCTCTTCTCCCCCTCCAATCCTGGCCTTGGGTCTTGGCCTACATTATCAATCCATCCATCCACCTACAGAAAACCCCACCCCCGCTCTATTTTTGCTGAGCCTTGTCTCTGATTCTGAGCCTGGCCTGGGCCTGAACCACTTCAAGCCAAAAAGAAAAACCACAAGCTAAACCCGAATTGAATCACATAACATCGAACGCACGCCCCTCCCAGTCCAGTTCGCCTTAGCCCTCAACTCGGCACTCTTATTTTCTTCCTCGTCTTCTACTGCAGCGGCGCAATTCGCTTTTCAGTCTTCTAGTCTTCTCTTCTGCATTCCCTCTACCTCTACCTCCACCGTTTGCTCTGCCACCTACCTCCATCATGGCTGATTCAACGCCCGCCGACGACACCATCACCTTCAAGGTCAAAGCCTCAGGCGACCGCCTGCACACCATCACCATGAGCCAAAGCGTCACAGTCAAGGAACTAAAGACCAAGCTCTCTGGCGAGACCTTTGAAAACATCCCCATCGAGCGCCAGCGCCTCATCTACTCGGGCCGCGTCATGAAAAACGACGATACCCTTGCCACCTACAAGATCAAACCCAACAACACCATCCATCTAGTCAAGAGCGCTGCCAGCAACCCTACCCCCTCTTCGGCATCGTCTACACTTCCCGCTGCCCCTGCTGTTCCCGCCAACATTGCTACCGGTGTGAGCAACGATCCGCTGGCAGACTTGACCGGTGCGCGCTACGCAGGCCATGTGCAGCTCCCCAGCCGCGATCTTTTTGGTGCCGACGGTGGTGTATGTCCTCTTCTCTGTCTCCTGCTACCACTACCATCATCACCTTTGCTAACCTCTTGCCTTGTTTTGTCCCACAGATGGGTGCCCCTCCCAACGAAGATGAGCTTGCTCGTATGCTCGATGATCCCAGTGTCCAACAAACCCTCAACGCCGCTCTGGACAACCCCCAGTTTATCGACCAAATGATACGCATGAACCCTCAACTTGCCAGCATCCCCAACGTCCGAGAAATGTTCCAGTCACCCATAATGCGCCAGATGCTCACAAACCCCGATATGATGCGCATGAGTGCCCGCATGTCGCGTAGCATGGGTGGCCCCGGTGGCCCGGGCTTCATGGGCGGCGCCAACTCCTTTCCTGCTCCCGGTGTGACCGATTCTACCCCTGGCGCTGCTGCCGCTGGCTCCAATTCTCCTGCCGGTGCCAATGCTGCATCTGGCACTCCGCCCAACCCCGCCATGCCCTGGATGATGAACAACCCCTTTGGCATTCCTCCTGCTGGTGCCTTTAACGGCGCCAACCCCGCCGATAATCCCTTCCTCGCTTTATTCAACCCTGCCGGAGCCAACAACACTGGAGCTACGCCCGGTGCCAATGCTCCCAACAACGCTGGAGCCACACCTGGTGCTGCCCCGCCAAACCCCTTTGGCTTCCCAGGCATGTCTCCTTTCACCAGCCCCGAGGCTATCCAAGAAGTCATGTCGTTGCTCCAGGGTATGAATGGTGGTGCCAACACTGGCGCTGGGGCCGGACCTGCCGCTCCCGTCGATAACCGCCCGCCAGAGGAGCGGTATGCCGAGCAACTGCGACAGCTAAATGATATGGGCTTTTTCGACTTTGACCGGAATGTGGCTGCTCTGCGGAGAAGTGGTGGAAGCGTGCAAGGTGCTATTGAGCATCTACTGGGAGGAATCTAAATATCGACGGAGCCTGGGCGCTTCCCACCCACCTTGAGCCCTTTTATCTTTTTTATTTCCCTCGTGTCCTTTTGTTCTACTTTTCTCTTTTCTCTTTGGCCCTGCTTTTCTCTTTCTCTCTCTTTCTCTCTCTTTCTCTCTCTCTCTCTCTCTCTCTCATCCTCCTTCTCATCCTCTTTATCATCCTCTCTTTCATCTTTTTGCCGTGTCCCTAGCTCTTATGCACCCATACTTACTCAGCTTTCGCTACATTGTACATTTGTCTCATATTTCATAATGGTATCACATGTTATGATGACCACTTTTGGTGCATTTTTCCAATTCGCCTACATAATGTGTTCATTCGATACAGTCGAACTTTAAAAGTGCACTTGATATCAATGACGTTAATCTTTTCTCCATGATATACGCCAGGGTTCGAACAATGGACAACCCTAACGACAATGTGCAATGTGCCCCACTATTTTATTCAACTCCAGCTCTATGCAAACAGCTCTCACAAAAGCGTGGCGAGCTTCCACTCATCATGCACATCACTTGTATCATCGAGTCGCCATGATTCAAGGTATTTTCTATGCGCGCTTCTTGCGAGAGAAAGGTGAGTGACATGTACACCAGAGCCGCCAAGCGTGTATAACTGCATACGTCCCATTCTAACAGTCGAACTGCAGGCCCGACTATCATGGCCCAGAGCCCGCCCGACTGTGTCGGCTCCGGGAAGACGAGCCTTGTGGACTTTGATGTGCTCCAGGAGTACATTATCCCGCGCAAGGCCTTTTGCAACCGGTACATGACGGTCCGCGACCCGGAGGGCAAATATGCCGTCCTCGGCTTCCCTGTGCTGATTGCGCACAAGAAGTACGTGCGCAACGAGTTCATCTTCAATTTTGGGCTGGTGGTCGACGCAAGCGTGGGACTGGACCCGTACGAGCGGGTGGTGCGGCGGCTGGCGGTGACATTTGCCGAGATGGAGAAGCAGAACGAGTATCTCTCGGCGCAGGAAGATGCCGATGGGCTGGTGGCGTTGATGCAGAATCTCAGCGGCACGGGTGCCGAGGAGAGCATAGCTGGCTCGCGCAGGCCTATTGAGGCGTTGTTGGAGATTGTCAAGTCGGACCTGAACAACTATGGAGAGTGCATGATCCCGGTTGGTATGTTACGTCACCGCCCCTGTCTGTCCTTTTGGCTGCATATGCCACTTGCGGAAATCCTTACTGACCTCCGCTATCACCATTTTCTTTGTACAGACGAGGCCAACACAGTCAACATGAAGCTCTTCCCCTCTCACCGCAACCCACCCACAGTCGAGGCGTGGCATGTGCCGGTGGCCAAGATGAAGTTTGCTGAAATTGTCGATCCCACGTGGGATCTGACCATGCAAAAGGTCATTGCCCACATCGACGGCGTCTCGGACGTGCGGCGCATTGCCTTCGAGGCCGACGTGGCGCTGGACCTAGCCAAGGCCGCGCTGCGCCATTTGCTGTACTACGATACCATTCTGCTGCTGGACATGTTCTTCTTCTCTTCATGCTACGCGCCGCAGCCCGATGGTATGCGTGACTTTGTGGCGAACGTTGACGGCATCATCGACGAGTGCATCGCGTATGTATGCAACGGCAACAGCAGTACGCGGCTGTCCAAGTTCCAGATGATCAAGCTGATGACGTCGTTCACCTTTGGCCGCTCTGTCACCGAGTGGCTCTTTGTGCAGGCCCATGCGGGCCATGACGTGCTGAATGGCTTGGATGTGCGGCGCCTCGTGCAGTTTGGAACCATCAAGGGCGTGCTGTATCGCGTGCACAAGCATGTGGTATCCAAGCAGTATCTAGCCCAGTTGGCGACGGGTCAGGTGCAGCAGAGCCAGGATGCCGAGCCGCTGCGCAAGTACATGGACGGGTGCCACCACTTTGATCAAATCATCACAGAGCAGAACATGACGGGAAAGGAAATCATGGCAAAGCTGAGAACTCTCAATCACAAGACGCCAACAGGAGACCTCAGCATTCTCTACTACTAACGAAGCAGTTCTCTCTAAGAGGGGAAGAGGGGGGGGAGGGGTGTAGCGAATCTCGTTGGCCAAAGAGAGGTACATGTGGAGGAAACAGCACACATTCACGCATCATTCCCGATCTCAGAGCTTCTTTTAAATTGCGTCAGTATATGCTAGCAAGCAACAGAAAACAATGCAATAATAATACAGTAAAATACACAAAAAGACAAGACCCGGAGCGGGCGGGCGGGCTGATCCCACCCAGTGTTGTCTTTCAACCGCCGCGCCGCCCACCCATTACTCGTCATTGTTCCGCTTTCCTTCGGTTTCTCTCTTCTTGATGCGCTCCTCCAGCGCAGCCTCTTTCTCCTTCATCATCTTGACCCAGAGGTCCTCGCCGTTCTCGGGCGGAAACTCGATGTTGCTGTTGTTGGGCACCGTCACCTTTTCGCCGAGGCTCATGTTGCCCGTCTTCATCATCTCGCCCAACAGCTTCTTGCGCAGCTCGGTGTTGCTCATCTCCTGGCCCTGCTTCTTGGCCTCTTCGCGCATTGCCGTCAGCACGGTGCGCAGCTTGCCCGTGTAGGCCTCGCCGGGGTACGTCTGGCCGCTCGCCTTCCACTCCTCGTCCTCAACCATCTCGATAATGCGGATGTTGCGTCTGCCGCGGCGCACAATCAGCAGCTTGCCGTCAATCAGAAACTTGGCCGTGTCACTGGGGAACCAGTTGGACACGGGCGTCCAGTCCAGACTGCCGGGCGCCATGGTAGTCATCTGGCCTGGGGCCGCAGCCACGTAGAGACCGCCGGCCTGGATCAGGCGCTGGGCGGCCGATGCGCTCTCACACAGGCCGCAGGCATAGACAATCTTGGCAATGGACCTGCCCATCAGCAGATCGCGCGGAAGCTTGATGGAGCTCTGGCTGGCAAAGTTGGCGCTGTTGGAACTAGGCTCGACGGAGGCACCCTCAATGATTTTGCGCTGCAGGCCCTTGGGGATAATGCCATCAGGCATGTCGATGGGGCCCCTGCCAAACATGGCGCGATGTTGGCGCTGTTCGCGGATGGCAATCTCAGCACCGTGCACTAGCGAGGTCATCTCGAAGGCCAGAGTATGCTGCGCCACGCGCTCGCTGGGGTTCTTTTCATGGGTTTCCATCAAGGAGTTGATCATGCCAAGAGGCATAAAGGTTAGCGCTGTAAGTAGCTTCTTCACCTCGGCATCGGAGCGCTGCACAAAGTAGCCGTAGAGGTCAAAGGCGCTGGTTTCAAGGGCATCCAGCCACACGGCATTGCCCTCACTCTTGCCAAACTTGTTGCCGGCAGCATCGGTCAGGAGGGGCACGGTGAAGCCGTAAGGGTCGTTGGTCCAGCCGCCGGGCATCTTGGCGTGCTCGGCCTCTTCGGTATCGCGGATGGTCTTGAGGATCTCACAGCCCATGGTGATGTTGCCGTACTGATCAGAGCCACCAACCTGCATCTGCACGCCAATCTTGGAGTACATGTGCCAGAAGTCCCAGCCCTGCATGAGCGGGTACGAGAACTCGGAGTATGACATGCCGTCTCCGCTCTCCATCTTCTTTTTGACGCTATGCTGTGGCATTAGCAACGGTCTTTTTGTTTGGGGGGGAGGGAGGGGGGGAGGGGCGCTCTACAAAGTCTGCAAGTAGACGGAGGACCATGCTAATACTTACGTTTCCTTTGCCAGCATAGGGCCGATTCGGATATGCCGGCCGGCTCTCTTGAGCAGGTCGTAGAAGGGCAGCTTGTTCAGCCACATGTTGTTGTTCCACAGGAAATGACGGCCAGCCCAGTGGCCGGGGTAGTTGTATTTCCGGCCCAGATCCTCGGCATTGCCCCAGATGCGCTCGATCTGGTAATGGATTTTGGTGATGTTGCGTGCCACATCTGCGTTGGAGATGATGGGCCGCGAATTCAGGCGGCCGGTCGGGTCGCCAATGCGGGCGGTAGCACCTCCGATCAGAGAAACCGTGGGGTAGCCATGGAAGTAAAGCCAGAACAGCGGCATCATGGACATCAGATGGCCGATGTGCAGTGACGGTGCCGTGGGGTCAAAGCCGGCGTATGCGCCAATTCGCTTGACACGCAGCAGTTCCTTGATAGTTTGCGCACGTCTGGTCGTGGACAAGTTGTCAGTACAGTGATTCTTGGGCTTTCTCGTTCTCTCGTTCTCTCGTTCTCTTTTTCTCTCTTTCTCTCTCACTCACTCTCTCTCTCTCACACACACACACACTCTCTCTCTCTCGCAACTCCAGCGCCACTTACCCTGCAGTGTCTTTGACAAGTCCTCTTTCCTCAAACACATCCCACACATTCTTGGCCTCGCCTTTCCGGATCTTCTCGGCGCGTTCTGCAAACTCCTGGGCGGCCTGTTCTTGCTTGGCCAGATATGACCTGGAGATATGGCGGACACCCGGCTGGCTGCTGATGCCCAAGGTAGTCCGAGACTTGATGGCAGAAGACCCGCTTGCTCTGGCCAGGGCAACAGGCCGGGCGACAGAGCCGAGACGGCAGACGGAGGCCGTTGCGGGCCGTAATGAGCGGAACATGACGTATGTGTGTGTCCCGGGTGGAGCAGACGGCACTGCACCGACAGAAGGCCTTTTTTTTTTAGGCGTGTAACGAGTGTATCAAGACGACCCTTGCGTCTCGTCTGTGAGTCAACACTCAAATGCTACCACAGGTAGTCTTTATTTTGGTGTGTGGTGGGATGGAGGAGGGGGGGGGGGGTATCAAATATCAAGACGCTGATTTCTGATCTCGTCCACACGCATCAACTCAGAGAAATTTCTTCCTTGTCGTCTAAGTTGAGGGCGACATATAGGGTTATGCATCCACGTGACCGCTCCAGGCAAGACCCCACTTTTGCTGAAATGTTAGCGCCTTGCATATCAGGCGCGAGAAGACAAGCCGGCAGCGCTCTTTGGAAGCTTGACGTTGATGCTGATGCTGATGCTGATGCTGGACTGGGCTGGGCTGGACAAGCGACTGTGGCCAATCAGAGCACATGTAATTCCAGATCCTCGGCAATCCGCAAAATCCACAAAATCCGCAAAAGGCGTGGAGTGGAGTGGAGGCTTCAGAGCGATGCTGAGGTGCGGGTGAAGCAGTGCGAGTTTCTCACGGAAGCCAACGAAATCTCATTCATTTACATTGACGGCGAGAACCATTGCATCTCGGCTATTCTGCTCTCTCACTATTATTCAGCATCAAAGTGGCTCTATTCCGACTGCACTGCACTGCCCGACTCCTCTTGTCACACTTTCCGGCAGCAGGGATTTCACGAGCCAACCCGAAATCCAGCTATCAGAGGTTCCTCGCTCTATTTTTCTTCCTGCGATTGCTTCCTTTGTGGCTTGCAACCTTTTTTCTTTATTTTGTTTTTTTCCTTCCAACTTTGCCTTCTTTTTTTTTTCTCTTTTTCCCCACCACCAATCTTTGATTCTTCCAAGATGGCTTCTATTGCGCGCCAGTCTCTACGCCCTGCCGTCGCCGCTGCTCGCGCGGCCACTGTGCCCCGTGTGGCTGCCTTCACCACCACCAGCTGCCGCAGCCTGCTTCCTCCCGGCCCCCGTAAGCACCCAGCCCACCGCTTCCGCCTCCGCGGCCTACGCCGACTTGTGCCTGCTTGGCAAATGCCAGCCCCGACCGCCGATTGGTGCTGGGCCGGCCGTTGAAGACCATTCTTTGCTAACGTGTCTTGTGTGTCTTTGTAGAGGTCATTGTCGGTACCGGTATGCTTCGCTCGCCCTCAACCCCCACCCTCTCCTCTCTGCCCACGATATTTCCCGACCCAGGACCAGGCTTTTTTTTTTTTTATATCCGGACGGTAGTGCCCACAGAGCGTGCTCTTGTCATGCATTTCATTGCCTCGTCCCGGACCCGGTCCCCCGGTCAACCACACGTCACACAAAGCTAACCACGATGCAACGATTGCTTTTCATAGTCAATGATGCCGCCCCCGTCCCCGAAGCCCACCCCGCGCACGGCTCCTACCACTGGACCTTTGACCGCGTGCTTGCCGTTGGTCTGATTCCTCTGACCTTTGCTCCCTTTGTGGGCGGCTCGCTCAACCCTACCACCGACGCGATTCTCTGCGGCACCATGCTCGTGCACTCGCACATGGGCTTCAACAACATCATCACCGACTACATTCCCTCGCGCCAGTTCCCCAAGTCCCGCAAGGCCGCCGACTGGGGTCTCGTTGCCGCCACTCTGATGGTCGGTGCTGGCCTCTACGAGTTCGAGACCAACGACGTAGGTGTCACGGAGACCATCAAGCGCATGTGGAAGGCGTAATCGGCTTATTCGCATGCAAGCTGATGGCGAGGTGAGAGGGCGAAGCGGAACTACAGAGCAGTGTCCAGACAAAGGAACTGGCAACGTGATCTGTTGCTGTTGCTGCTGCTGCTGCTGCCGCCACCACCACCACTACAAGTCGTCGTCATGCTGGGGAGTTGAAGGTGAAGCATGGGCTGGAACAGATGAAGGGAGGTAAAGAGAGAGACAGCCAGTGCATGCTAGAGCCCGGGCAATTCGGAAGCTTGAAAGCGTCCGTTTAGAGCTGCCTGTCAGTGGGCGCGGCTTGCGTGCATCCGAAAGCAGACCTCGGGGCTGTTCGGTGCACGAAGCCAGCCTGATGTACAACGTTTATTTTCTATATTTTGTTTTTGCTAGGGACTTTGGACTTTTTTTTTTCTTCTTCTTTCTCTTCTATTTCTCTGTACACTTTAAGAGAAGATATTTTCTTGGAGCTTCACAGATCGAGTGACGACGATGTGAAACATGGCCACTGGCAGCAAAAAGAAAACAGCCAGGTGCAATCTTGGCACCGGGCTTGGTTATAGGGCCTGGCTACAGGGCCTGGCTACAGGGCACAAGACTCTGTAACCTGACAAGCACAGCACTATAACCCAAACAAGATGAATTCATATTCATGCTGCTGTCCCTGTGCTGCCCCTGTGCTGTCCCCAGACTTCCAGCCTTTCAGGCGCCTGGAATATGCCTCTACCGCCTCACTACAGGCGCCCGCGGCGGCCACTGAAAACAACACACTACAGGGAAGGCTGGCGGCCTCTTGGAAAGGATATGGCCAAATCGGACCTACATGAATCCCTTCTTGTTCTCTTTGTTGGCGTCTCGTTGCGGCATCTTTTCTTTTCTTTTTTCTTTTTTTCTTTTTTTCTTTTTCCCTTTTGACAGTATTTCCTGCACGTAATTTTCCTGAGCTTCGCACAACTTCATTCAGCCTCAATATTTATATCGTCTGCTTTGCCTACGTATCTTTTATCTAATCTTAGCCGTATCCAAAATCCAACCACATCCACCATCGTCGCCAACCTCCAGTGGCGAACCTGCTTTGCCCCTCCCAGCGCTTCATTCAGAATACACGAACCACTCGAGCTCAATCCAAATCCAATCCAAACCCAAACACTGGCGTAGCTGATAGCCCGTGTCCTTTCTGCACTGTACTTCGCCATGCCACCCACAACTTCGCTCACCATCGTGCCGCCGCCACAATCCACACCATCGCCTGCTTCTTTACCAACAGTCCCGCCGGCCCAACAACACCCAGATAACGACCCCGCCTCGCAGCCCGACACAACCACGTCTTTGCAACATGAGCCTTCCGCGCTCACGCTCACGCCCACCCCCGCCCCGTCGTCGTCGCCACCGTCGCCGCCGCCGGTGCGGCCGCGGCCCTCGTCTGCCGACAGTACCCTGCCCAGCATGAACAACGACTCGCCCATCGCCACAGCCAGTGTCTTCAGCGCTGCTGAAAGCACCGCCACCGACGCCTCGTTATTGACAACGCCAACCACTGCCGCCTGCATGCCGCCGCCGTTCTGGAGTCTCCCTGCTGCGAGCCCCGATCGGGCGCCGGGCGTCCGATCTGCAAGGCCATCCGGGGCGATAGAACCCAGCCCGCGTCCCAGAAATAACACTTTCCTAGGTCGAATCAGCAGCGGCCTGTTCCCTGGCTTGACCAGCGACGATCAATCCCATAAACGGCAGGCCCACGGCCATGCCAATGCCAATGCCAATGCCAATGGCGCAGACTACGACGACGGCGATGAAGGATACGACCCCGATGCGACACCGGCAATCCTCATGCGTGACAATGAGCGCGATGATTCCGACGGCCGCAGCGCTGCGTGCTGGGCAAAGAGCGTGCGCATCGTGAGCTGGACGGTGGTCGAGGGCAGTGTGGGCAATATTGGCGCATTTGTGGTGTGGACCATCCACGTAGAGACACTCAAGGTACGTTGCTCGAGGCATGTCTGTGTCGCCTGGGCTCATCTTGCCAGATCCTATTCCAACACAGATCATCAGGCCTTGCATTCTGTGTGTCCCTACTGACTGACTGACTGACTGACTGGCTTCTCCCTCTCTCTCTCTCTAGGGCGCCCCCATGCAAATCCGCAAGCGGTATTCCGAGTTTGATACATTCCGGCACCGCTTGATCCAGACGTTTCCACGCTGCATCGCTTCGGTGCCGGCCCTACCTCCCAAGACCGTCATTGCACGCTTCAACACCAGCTTTTTGGAAAAGCGGCGAGCCGGTCTGCAACATTTTCTGAAGTGAGCTGAACCGTCATGGATATATATGTTGGCGGGCTTCCATACTGACGGGGCTTTGCTTCTCTCTCTTTCTCTAGTTGCATCATGTTGAATCCCGAGTTCTCGGCTTCGCCCATTATGAACGAGTTTCTATTCACTTAAAGAAGGCTCCTTCTTCTCCTTCTTCTCCTTCTTCTCCTTCTGTTCACTCCGCTGTTATTAGTCCCGTCTCTCTCATTCCTCTGTACTATCTTGTCCTTCATGTCTATTCCTGAGCGCTTCATACCGATATATAGCCAGCCACAGATGCTTCCAGACACTGCGGCCAGATGCCATTTCAGGCAATGAATAATTATAATATTTGTGTCTAGACCCATCTTGATTTGTGAGAGAAAATGCCGTGGCGTGATGTTATACTTGAAGATACATCTAGCTCGTCGTTGGTCGGCGTAACCCTAAGATCTGGTGATGCTTTGCGAGTACCGACCACCACATCAGGCAAGCTGGCTGGTTACCATCACTATGCATGGAGTACATGCTGTAGTCCTTCACATCGCTGCTCTGCATGATCTGGATCTCCTACTGACTCGTATCCCATGCAGTTCTACAATGGGCGCTGGTTGCTGAGCCACTTCTACAAACCACTCCACGTTGCGCGTGAAGCGTCATCCCCAGCAACGCTGTCCTAAACGGGATGTTTCTCGCGCAAGCATGAAAACTCTGCGCATGTGCTTTGCCATTTCCGCTGTATCCTCTTCTTTCTCTCTCCACCAACCGGCACATGCTCCATTTCATGAGCCACCACTACGACATTCACAATGGCTGACGATATGGATCACAGCATGCGACCTCTGCTGTACAGCGACAGCGGCGTGTGCAACCAAACAGCTATCCACACCGACGAACAAAGCCATAGTCTTCCAGTTACGAGAACTTATGACAACAGCCCCGTTGAGTTAGGCAACACGGCGTCCGCATTCCGCGAGCCCTTTCCCGACTACCACAACGGATGGAAGCCGTCAGTGCAGCCCCCAGTCTCCGTTCGTGATATCACCTGGGACCCGCCCGCTGAGACGGGAGCGCTTTCCCTGCAGCATGAGCACAAAGACCCGGCGGCCAGCGCGGAGCTCAAAACTGTCACTCGCAGCTTTGAAGCGGCTGCCGATGACCTATCGTGGGTAGACGAGCCACCAAGCCAGACGCTCTCCGAGGACAACCAGACCACCGTCATCTACAGGACGTCCAGCGCCAACCAAGAATATGAACAGCTGAAGTTTGCGTCTTCCCCCGTGGCCACCTTTGTCCGCAAGAGCGAGGACAGCAGCTGGAGCAAAGAGCCCAAGCGCAGCTCCAAGTCTGCCAGCCTACCCAGCCGCGACGGCGTGTTTATCGTCGACTACACCACCCTGACAGCCTGCGGCGCCGGCACTGAGAAAACGGCCGGCACAGACGCAGAAATGCACTTTGCCGATCTCCCCGAGTCACGCCGCACCAGCCAGGCATACTCGGCTGTGCGCAACGCGCGGGAGAGCTACACAATGAGCCAGCGAGGCAGCCATTCCCAGAGCCTCTTGGACCAAAGACAACACGCGCGCTTCAGCTCGGTGGCATCAGAGGCCAGCATTGTGACGAAGAACGACTCGATTCGCAGCAGAAGCTCGGCGCGTAGCGACACGAGCAGCCTGGTCCCCGAGCCTCCGTATATATTTGCCCTGAATGCAGCCCGCGCGCTGGAGGAGGCAGGCGATGCATCAGTGCGCAAGCGGTCGCTGCAGGGGAGCTATACGGACCCGTCTCAGACTCCGACGAAGCGCCATCTTCGCCAGGACCAGTCGCTCCAGGCGGTTGTCGACAAGCGGGAGAAGGGACAGCAGCAGCGGTCGTTCCAGTTCCCGGCAGCTAGCGGGTCCTTGAATGCCACAAGCCGTTCTTCGTTTGGAAACGGAAGACTCCTGCGTAGCGACTCTGATACGCTGCCCTTTTGTGCTGTGACACAGCGCGCCATGCCGACGGGCTCGACCTTTGGAACGCACATGGAGATGGTGGGCGAGGAAGAAGAGGAAAAGATGCAGGCTCAGCCCCAGCCCTGGCCCCAGCCTTGGGCCGAGCTACAGCCGGCTTCGACTTTGCCCCGCGATATGACTATGGACCTCGAGAGCGCTCTGGAAGAGGCGCTGGATCGCGAGGAGCAGGAGTATGAGAGCGGCCACGGCACATGGGGATCGTATGAGTTTGGCGACGGCAGTGCTCGCTCAGGCGGTGCTACCGAGCACTGGGGTGAAGAGCTCGACCAAGGTCCGAGACTGGAGCAGGCGCAGGCTTCGCAGGCGGAAAGGGATATCTTCAGAGGTGGTTCTTCGTGTACTGACGGCAGTCTTCTACACCAAGCCATCAACACAGCACTACCTGAAGACACTTCGTACCACTCAAGCGATGATGAAATTCGTCGCTTCCTGTCGGGCTCCTCGGCCGACCTTGTGCCCTCTGAGCCAACGTTCCTCGTCAACAACACCCCCTCACAGACCGTATCGTCGCGGAAGCGCAGCCGCTATGCACCCGGCCAAGGCCAGCGACACAGTCTGCTCGTGCGCCAAACCAAGTCCAAGCCCGAGATGCGCTCAGCGTCGCTGCCGCTGACACAGCTCACGATCCAAGTGCCTGACCGCTCGCTCTTCCACCGCGAGCCGCTCATGACGCCGCTGCATACCGGCATCAGCTCGGCCTTTGACGTGTCGCCGCCGCAGAAGACGTGGAAGGAGATCGCGCAGGGATGGGGGTCTAAGCTGAAGCAGCGGCTTGGCCGCAAGAAGACGGCCGCCACGCCTGCAGTGACGCGCATGCAGTCGGTGCCTGTCCTGGCTACGCCCAGGACAGTTCCCAGTGATGAGGTCCCCGACAAGGTGCGGAGAGAGGTGGAGGGGGCTGTTGTCCCAGCGGGGCAGGAGGGTGTGTTGGGACAGGTGGAAGAGCCAGATGCTGTAGGTTCTCGGCGCGCAAGTTCCAACCACAGCATTGGCGCTGTTTCGTGTGCGTCCGTGTCTGCGTCCGTGTCCGTGTCTGCATCTGCGTCCGCGTCTGCGTCTGCATCTGTGACTATGTCCATGTCTATGCCTGTTCCCATGCCAGCGCCTGTCCCTACCGATCAGGTGGGCGCCATGGAACTCGCTACACCGCTTGTTCCTGCGCCAAATTCTGTCATGGCCGCTGCTGGCGTCGCTGCTACTGTCACGCAAAAGGACGCACAAAGTGATGACGAGGCACCAAGACCTGCGACGCCGATGCGTGATCATCTGACGTGGGGTCTTCCGCCCGTTATGCATATCCCCGGTGTTGTTGAGCCGCCAACAGCGGAGAGTGCAAGCGCTAGCCCGGGCGCAGCGGCTAGTACAGAAGCGAGCGCAGAGGTGCAGGCGCAAGGGCAGGCGCAGGTGCAGATGCAGGTGCAGGAGGAGCCCTTGTCAGCCACGAGAGAGCAGAGTGTAGGCCAAGAAAAGCCGCAGTCGCTGACTAGCCAGGGTCTGCAGTCGCCCGGACTCTGCGAAAAGCCAGAGCCAGGAAGGCCAGCAGCGTCGGCGTCGGCGTCGGCATCGGCGTTCAGGATGGGCGCCACGGGTTCGCGGCTGCGTCGGCTGCAGTTTCTGCGGCACCGACGCACCACGGGCATGTCCAGGGCGGGCGAGGAGGAGGACGTGGCAGTGGCCAGGGTGTCGGAGGAGCCGGTTCCTGATACGAACTGGCTGAAGAAGATGCGGGACGCCGGGTGGCTGCATAGAGCATAGCGAGGGGGCGTGGCGATGGGTGTGGCGAGGAAGGGACGTGGCGACATAGAGACATAGCGTGCGTAAATGACAATGACGATTCATCAACTGTGATCTTGCAGGCCGTGTGCCGTAGAGACAAACATAGTGCCGACTTGGACGCGGACTGTACCAGCCAAGACAGCGGTTCTGGAGAAGATGGCAGACCCAGGGCCCAGGGCCTAAGACCCAGGACCTAGGACGCGAGCGAATAGGGCCGAAGTTGGCGGCCGCGAGCAAAGGAGACGACGACACGACGAGCAACACGACGAGCCACAGAGACAACAGGACCACTAGGGCAGAGAGATTACAGGGAACGTATCCTGGTCTTGGCCTTAGCTGCACGTTTCGTCTCATTTGCAAATGGTGCAACTTCAACCGACCAATCCGCAACTCTTTCTCTCGCCTAGCAAAGGCCCTAGCTTTGAAGTGCTTCTACCCCGCCATTATGTTTTGTCTGTCAAAGAAGAGTCAAAGAAAACAAGGACTTGGCCTGCTTGCTTGCTTGCTTGATTGCTTGCTTGCTTGCTTTCTGGTCAGGGGTTTGGCCATCAGGGAGGGTTCTCGAGGAGGGCCACCCCCCTCCCCAAATATCCAAATATGACTGGACACTAGGGTTAGAGAGCCTGGACCGTCAGAGACCCACTTAAAACCCCACCTGTGGGTCACGTGATCGTCCAGATGGGGCCAGCCAAGTTCGGGCCAGATCTTAGCGATCCGGGTTTTCAGAGAAGTTGAAACAGGCTTATGAGCTTTACAAACAACTCTTAATAACACAGCCATCTTATCAAGAGGGTCTTGGCTCTCTGTGCAGGCACCGGCACAGGGTCAGGCACATGCACATGCACATGTACATGCACAGGCACAGGCACAGGCACAGGCACAGGCACAGGCACAGATGTAGACCTAGGTTACTGCTGGTAGGTTGAGCCTCTACGCCCAGGCTTCAGTGTTTCCCCTCCTCCTCCCTCTCCCCCTCCCCCTTCCAAGGTCTCCCTTACCCAGCCAGCCCCAGCTCTCTCTTGCTAGCTGCAGCTGAGAGAATAAACAGCGCTGGAGGTAGCAGCAGCAAAGAAGCAAGCGAGAGGCTAACTCAACTGGTCTGACCCAAAAGCGAGACGGCGCCTAGGAACAAAGCAAGGTCATGCCAAGAACAATAGACGTTGTTGTGCTTCGTCTGCCTCCTCTCTCTCTAGTGCTGTTGCACAGACTAGCTAAAAAGAGCCAAGATCGGAAGAGCCCAAGACAAGGGCTGCCAAGCACAGAGCGCTAGTGGCAGCAGCAGAAGAAGATGAAAACAAGGCTTACGTGTGAGAGAAGCTTCGACTTGGGGGGAGGGGGGCTGCTGTTGGATGGAGAATGTTGGTGCATATATGTACAGATGTACAGATGCACAGATGTACATATGCACATACGCGCATACGCGCATACGCACGCACGCACACACATACACGCACACGCATACTCACACACATGTACATATGTACATGTGCCTCCGTATCACCACGTCCTGTCCTTACCAGCATCAAGCGCTCCAGCCATCCATCCCAAACATCGAACAGCGACAACATGCTAAATCCCAACAGTTGTCGTGGAGGACAGCATAGTTGGTCTCTGGTCCCTAGTCTCTGGTCTCTAGGCTTGGGCTTGGACTCTAGCTTGGACTTGGGCGCAGTAGCCCAAGGCAGGGGGTTTTCTTTTTTTTTTTTCGAACAGCATGGCGCTGCCAGGGTCAAGGCAATATGGCCAAGAGGGCAAAGGCTAGCCACGAACTTGTGTGCAGCAGTAGCAGCAAAAGCAGCAAAAGCACCAACAACCAACAACAGAGAAGCAGGGCAGGACAGTCGACAGTCGAAGGGCAGGACAGGGGAGGGAAGAGAGAGGAGGCTATGCCCCGGGGTCGGGGTGAAGGGGCGGAATAACGGGGAGAAGAGAGCAAAAAAAAAAAAAAAAAAAAAAAAAAAAAAAAGAAAAAAAAAAAAAAAAAAAAAAGAAAAAAAAGAAAAAAAAAACAACTCGAGATGGAAGAGAAAAAAAAAATGTAAAAGAAGACAAAAAGACAAAACGAAATAGACGACGCGAACTGTGGTAGAAGAAAAGAAAAAGGAAAGCAAAAGAAGATGAAAATGACATAAAACAGAGAAAAAAAAAAGAAGAAAAAAGAAAGAAAATCAAAAGAAAAGAAAAAGAGACGAAAAAAAAAAGTGGCAGAAAATAATGATTTAACTTCACTTAATTACCCTTTTTTTTTTTAAATCCTGCCCAGCACGTTCAAGGGTCCAACCTTGCCGCCAGCCAGCTCGAGGGCGAGGGTCAAGGCGGAATAAGATCCAGATCGGATCCTAGAAGCAGATTTTTCTTTTTGTTTGTTTACGCAGCCGGCCTTCTTTTCTCATCTGGTCGCAAGACTGACAACAAAAAAAAAGAGATTTTGCCCAAACTTAGCTCCCCATTGATGAAGATCTTCTGTTCCGTGTGGTGTTGTGGAGGGCTGATTAAAGGGGAGAATGAGGGCAGGGGAGAGGCACAGTGGAAGATGGAGAAAGCCGAACACAGCATCCTCGAACTGGTGGGCTCTGTCTCTCACTGCCGCTGGCGCTGGCGCTGGCGCTGTCGCTGTATCTGGCGCTGCCGCCCCCTTGGGTGGGAACTGGCCGGAGAGGCGTTTGTGGGTGGCGTGCCTTGGGGGTGGCCAAGTATCGGGTCTCTTCCTCTTTCTCCTCCTCCTCCTCCTCCTCCCTCCTCCTCCTCCTCCTTTTCTGCAAGATATCGACTCGTCTCGTTGGTATCCGCTGCTATTCTTTGCTAGGCCAAGTCCAAGTTTCAGGCTCAAATAAATTAAAAAAAAAGGAAATAAAAGGAAATATAGACAACAAGTGCGGAATGAAAAAATAAATGAATTGAAAAAAAAAAAAAAAAAAAAAAAAAAAAAAAAAAAGAGGAAAGAAAAAAAAAAAAAAAAAAAAAAAAAAAAAAAAAAAAAAAAAAAAAAAAAAAAAAAA
>JADILG010000372.1:5134-22083 GCA_017591655.1 Thielaviopsis populi
CTTTTTTGCTTTTTTGCTTTTTTGCTTTTTTGCTTTTTTGCTTTTTTGCTTTTTTGCTTTTTTGCTTTTTTGCTTTTTTTCGGGTTTTTCTTTTTTGCCTTGCTAGCTGATGACCTTCTTCAGTCTTCATGGGGTCATTCTCTCACAAACCCTGGAGCAAACCCCCAAAAAATGAAGCCAGATTCTCTACAGGGCAGGTAGATAGGCTAGAAGGAAAGAACAAACGAAAAAAAAAATAAAAGAGAGAAGGAGACAAGAAAGGAACGTCACGCTCACGTTCTTGCCTTGCCTGAGTCTTTTGCTCTTGCCCTCGAAGCGAGTTTCTTCGTTTTCCCACTGTTCTCAATATTTCCGTTCCTTCTTCAGTCGGGCTTACCTCCCCGCCTGGTTTGAGCACTTTCCGCCTTTTTGTTCTTTTGTTTTTCCTTGTTTTTCCTATTCCTTCCTTCCTGTTTTTTTTGTTTCCCATTTCCCGTTTGCTTCTTGCTTCTTGCCTTTTTTTTCTTTCTTTCCTTCTTCCTTCCCTTCCTTTTATTCCTTCCTATTTCGTCACCTCCCCCCCCCCCTTTACGCCCTCTTGCTATTATCTTGCATTGAAGAAGATCTCCCAAGAAAATAGAGTTCCTCGCCCCTCTTTATTCTTCCGGGACAGAACTTGGGACAGATAAGCCCTTTAGTTAATCCGTTTGCCTTGCTTCTCTCGAGCTTTGATTTGGACTGTCTGAAGCTCTGTTCCATTGTCAGCTTCGAGGCCAAAAGAAAAAGGCAACAGCCCCAACCGAACTCTAGCTTCTTTCCTTCCTTCTTCGCCTTTTCCTCTCTTTCCTATTCCTTCTTTCCTTCCTTCCTCTTCGCCCTTTCCTCTCCTTCCCATTCTTCTCCTCTCCTCCCCCCTCCCTATTTCATATTTGTCCTTGACAGCTTGAAATTCTCCCTAAAAAAAGAGAAATAAAAAAATCTCCTCATCTATTCTTTTTGTTTTATTCTCTCCCTCTCTCTCTCTTTTTCTCTTGTACCCAGTCCGCCGGTACTCAAAAAACACAAGCCTCGAGTCTTTCTTAATCTCTGCTGAACCCCATATTGTCTCCCTCACCGAAGCTGTGCTTGTTCGTGCCTGCCTTTTTCTCTGTTTTGGCTTCTTTCCTTTTTTTTCTCTCCTTCCATTTGTAGTTTCAACATCTGAACCCAAAAGTCTACAGCCAATCATCATCACTTACCCCCAGCCACACCCGCAATCTCTCTCCCTTCTGCCACGACCTTTTTTTTTTCTTTTTTTTTTCTTTTTTTTTCTTTTCTTCTCCTTTCTTCAGATTTTCTCGGTCGCTCCGTATCTCCACTGCCGTCAAGGGCCGCTCTCCACATGGACCCCTCCAGTTTTGTTTCCGGCTCCGGCCAATCTAGCTCCGGCTCCGATGCCAGACTCATATCCGCCTACAACAACGTCGCTGATAGCCCCGACGCCGTCCACAGCCCCAACGCCGCCCATAGCCCCAACTTCCTCGGCCCCGAATTCTCCGCCGTCTATGCTCCCGAGTCTCCGACCTCACATGGCTCTCGGCCCTCGCAGACGTCACTGGGCTCCAACACCACCAGCATTGCCGCCGACGGGCTTGAGGTGGTAAGCTGCCCTGCTCCTGGCATACTTGCCGTGCCGTGTACTGACCGCCATGCCAGGACCCCATATATGAAAACGACTACGACTCGGCATATCCCTCGGATTCGTGAGTCCAGCTCAGCTATTGCATTGTCATTGGGTTATCACGAAGCCATACTTACCAATCGCCGTTCAGCCGCAGTGAAATGAACAGAGCGTCTCTTACGAGCAGCATGCTCAACTTCCGCCAGGTACACGGCCGCACATACCAAAACTTTACCGAGTCATCTGAATACTGGTAAGTCTTTTTCTTTTTGTTCTAGTCTCCTCTATCATCATCTGTCCTCTTCCCGCTCGCCGCTAACCTCCTCCGCTTCCAGGGGCCCCAACGACGAACAGCAGAATGAAGGCCTTAACCTGACGCACAACATGCTTCATGTGCTCATGGATGGCAAGCTGTTCAATGCCCCCATTGGCAGCAACCCCGAAAATGTCATTGACGTCGGCACCGGCACCGGTGTTTGGGCCATGTAAGTCCCAAGTTGCCATCACACCAACCCTAACCCCAACCCTAGACATAATCTCGCTGACCATTCACCCCCCCCTCCTCCTCCCCTCCCCTCTCTTCGACAGTGACTTTGCAGACCAGTACCCCCAGGCCAACGTCATTGGCACCGACCTCTCCCCCATTCAGCCCACCTGGGTTCCGCCCAACCTCCGATTTGAGCTCGACGATGCCCAGAAGCCATGGGCCTACCCGGATAACTACTTCGACTTTGTACATGTACGAGTCCTCCTGGGCTCCATTCGAGACTGGCCAGCGCTGTACAAGGAAATATTCCGCTGTTTGAAGCCCGGCGGCTATTTTGAGCACTACGACTTTTCATACGTGCCCAAGAGCGACGACGGCTCCATCACCGAGACCAGCGGATGGTGCGAGTACAGCGCCGCACTGCTCGAGGCTGGCGAAAAGATGGGCCAGACCTTTAAAGTCATTGATGACAGCCGCAACGTCGGCTGGTTCCAGGACGCCGGCTTCGAAGAAATCACCGAGATTCGTTACAAGGTGCCCGTGGGCGGCTGGCCGACCAGTAGCAAGTACAAGATGATTGGCTACATCAACTACGTCGTCAACGACACCGATCTGGACGGCTATGGCGCCTACTTCCTCACCCGCAATGGCTGGCCGCAAGAAAAAATCAACGCTGTGGTTGACAAGTGCCGCGCGGAGCTGCACGACCACACAGTGCATGTGTACTTTGACGGGTAAGTTCTCTGCCATCTTGTTTGTCTGTCTGAGAGGGCTGGCGTTCATGCTGGTGCTTGGTTACACAGACTGAGTCCCCGTGTAACCTCACAATACCATCCCTCGGTTGTTCTTCCTCTTGACACGCAACTAACTTTTACCAGCTCGACTGTATATGGCAGAAAGCCTCTGCATGCCGGGACATCTACGCACGTACACAGCAGCTCGTCTTCTACGATAGGGCTCAACGGGCCATGAGCGGAAGAAGCAGGACCATAATTTCATACCTAAAGCAACGCACAGTAATATCACGATAACAATGACACCAACCAAATAGACCCCTCTTTTATCTCCCCTGCCCACAGCTGCTTTGTAACTTTGGCTCTCTGTCTGTCTGTGCATGTCACTGAACGCATACGACACCAAGACGCCTGTGAATAAAAGAGGAAAATAGAAAAACGCAGGTGGAAATGATATAAACCAAAGACTATGGAACAGAAACGACAAACGGAACTCCAGGACCCAAAACCGACGCTTGGTGATTTTATAGACAAACAGCCACAAAGCAAAAAGCAAAAAAAAAAAAACAACAACAACAAAAGACAGACACCACACGTACACGCCCAAACACATCCCAAACCGGCCTGAGAAGAAGACGGTGTAGCCGAGACGGGCCCACGGCCGTGAAAGACGCGCAGCACACAGTCGCCTCCTTGTTCCCCTCCCGCCTCTGCACGGCATCTCCCCTTTTTTTCTCGCCGTTTATTTCTTGCTCCGCGCCTTGAACGACCGTAGCGGATCGCTCTTGCGCCCACCGCTGTTCTTCTGCACCTTGAACGACCTGCTTGCGCCTCTCTTGCCGCCGCCGCGTCTATCGCGCCGATCGGCCTTGTAGAACGGCACGAAGCCAGCGCCCTGGCCTGCCGCCGCCGCCGCCGCCGCTGTCGCTGCTCCGCCGGGCAGCAGGTACTCGGGCACGTGGCGCAGATGGGACTGGGTGCGGGCGGCGCGCAGCTCGCCGTCGTGGCGCAGGTGGGCCAGCTCGCCAGGGTTTTCCTCAAAGTGGCGTTTGAGCTTGTCGCTCTTGAGCAGCTCGGCGCGCAGCTCGCGCGTGCGGGCCTCGCGCACGGCGACGCGGGTGACGGCGCGCAGGGCGTCGTTCATGCGGTAGCGGAAGGCCTCGACCTGGGCCATGTCGAAGGCGTACGGCTTGACGGTTTTGCCCAGCTTGGCCTGCTGCTTGGTGATGCGCGCGAGCACTTTTTCGTCGGTGGCGGCCGTCTCGACGGTTGTCGGCAGATGCTTGCGGTACTTGTCGGCGGGGATGACAAAGGAGAGTGCCATGCCGCGCTTGCCGGCGCGCGCGGTGCGGCCGATGCGGTGGGTGTAGGACTTGGCGCTGGTGGGCAGGTCGAAGTTGACGACGCAGGCCACGTTCTTGAAGTCGATGCCACGGCTGACTCCGTACTCCTTGTCCTTGCGGCGGGCCTGGGCCCTGGCCTTTTTGGATTTCTTGGTGGCGGGCTGGGAGTCGGCATCGGCATCGGCATCGGCATTGGCATTGGCGGTGGCGGTGGCGGTAGCAGCCGGGGTCTTAGTGCCGGCGGCAGCCTCTTCGTTGTCGGGCTCGTCAGCGACAACGTCTTCGTCGCCAAGCACTTCGGATTCGTCGCTGGCAATGATGATGTCGTAGACGTTCTTGTTGAACTCCTCCACCACGTGGATACGCGAGTTGACGGGCAGCTCCGAGTTCAGAATACACGAGCGAATGCCAAACTGTTCAAAGTAGAGTTTCAGGCGGTAGCAACGGTCGACGTCGGACACAAAGATGATGCTCTTGCCCTGGATCAGCTTGAGCTTGTAAATAACGTAGGCCAGCAGGAATTTGTCGTCCTCGCTGCATCTGTAGAAAGGGGGAAGGGGGGGAGAGGCAAAGAAAGAAAGATGTTAGTTTCCATGTCTTTAGGACTACATACAGACCAAGTGGCAGACAGGGCACAACTTACTTGACAACAAACTGCTCGACGCCCTCGCCGTCCTTCTCTGTCTCCACCAGATTCAGCACCACCGGCCTCGTGCAGAACAGGCCTTTGAGCGTGTCGACATCTGTGGTCAACGTAGCGCTCATCAGCACCGTCTGCACGCCCTTGGGCAGCTTTGCCGCCACGTTTTGCAGGTCCTCGTCGTAGCCATAGCTAAGCACCAGATCGGCCTCGTCGACAACCAGGTGCGTCAGACGGTCGGCAGCCAGCGCGCCGTTGGCCATGTTGCTCCACGCGCGCGACGGCGTGGAAATCACAATGTCGGGCGAGTTGGAGAGCAGCGACCGCTGCACGGCGTCGGCGACTTTGTCGGTGAGCTTGACGGCCTGGATGTCCTTGGCGCTGAAGGCCGAGAGCGCGTCAATAGCCTTGTGTACCTGGTCGGCGAGTTCGCGAGTCGGGACGAGGATCAGGGCAGCAATAAAGGCGGCAGAGTCAGTCTGGTAGGGAGAGTCCGGGTGCGTTAGTAGGTAGATACGGAGGCGGCTAGGAGCGTGGAGGGGGAGAGGAGACGGAAACAGGCGGCGGAGCTTCTCACGCAAGAAGAAGCCCCAGTCCGACCTGATGGTTACACGCTGAAGAGAAAAGGGAAACTCACCTGTTTCCGGCGTATGATGGCCTGCAGCACCGGCAGCAGGTACGCCGCCGTCTTGCCCGAGCCAGTCTTGGCCTTGGCCAGCACATCCTTTCCTTCCAGCGCCAGCGGGATGGCCTTTCGCTGCACCAGCGTCGGCTGCTTGTAGCCCTCCTTCGCAATGGCCTGCAGCAGGCGGGGATCCAGACCAAAATCGGAGAACGAGGCCTCGGTCTTTGCCGCTTTCTTTGCGGGCTCGGCGGCAGTGGCGCCGGGGGCCGAAGCGTCAGCAGACGCGGCAACGGCAACGGCAACGGCAGTGGCAGTGGCAGTGTCAGTCGCGTCGGGGGATTCGGCAGCGGGAATGGGCGTCGGCCGAGACTCAGGCGCGGCGACGGCGGTGGCCTGGGCCTTGGTCGACTCGTGTTTGCGCTTCATGATGATTATGCAGGCTGAACAAATGAGCAAAAGAAAAAAAGGAAAAAAAAAGAAGTAGAAAATCCAACGAGGCAGATGCCAGCAACAAAGAACACACACAAACAGGCCAGTCAGAGACACACAGACACAGCAGTATCTTCAGGCGCGCGGGCGTAATGGATAAAGAAAAATCGACCTGAGCAGACAACTGTGATGCCTTGCTTGTTTGCTATACAGCCTTTTCGACGATCCAGTCTTTGAAGTTTCTATAGCAAAAAAAAAAAAAAAGGAAACCCAAACTTTTTTTCGCGGCGATAAGGAGGCGCCCCGCTGTTGTTATCGATAAGATACAGACAGCCGCGGCTACGAGGCTGCACTGGGTTGCTGCTGGGCATCTGTGTTTGTTTAAATTACAACCCGCTAGGCCAAGAGGATAACCATTCGCTCAACATTAACATGTCCCAACTTGTGTTGCCAATAAATTGCTTCTGTATTGGGTTGCGCTTCATAAAAGAAAGTATAAATATAGTTCAAGAATAAAAAGATTCGTCTAGAATATGCACAGCCGTGATAAAAGTGACATAGGGAAAGAGAAAAAACGAAATACAAAAAGAAAACCGAAAAAAAAGCCTCCCCAAAATCGGAATACGCACCACCCACTACACTATAATACAGGCGAAGAGCCACCTCCCCACGCCAGCTGTTTACAGCGAGCGGCGGGCAGCCAGGCGGGCGGCATGGCGAGCAGCGCGGCGGCGCTTGCAGCTCGAAGGAGCCTTGCCCGTAGCCGTGGAAATAGGGGCGGAGCCGGTGCCAGTGCCAGTAGGACCAGCGCTGCCTCCAGTGCTGCCTCCAGCAGTAGGGTAGGGGGCAGCAGGAGTCGCGACAGCAGAGCTATCACCACCGTAGTTGCCACCAGTGCTGCCCCCAGTGCTAGTGCCCTTGTCGGCAGCCAGGATGGCCTTAGCAGCCTGTTCGGCGGCAACCATGACAATGGCCTGGGTGTTACCAACGGGAAGATCGGGGTGCATAGAAGCATCGGCAACAAACAGGTTGTCAGTGCCCCAGACCTTGGTGTCGGTGCCTACGACAGAGGTGCCATCGTTGGAGGTACCCATGGCAGCAGACGCCACGTAGTGAGAGCCGGTGGCGTGCTTGGCAAACATGCTCTCGGCAGTGGTGTTGCTGGGCAGGCTCAGGGTGCTGTTGCTCTGCTTAGTAAAGTCAAGCAGGCGCTGCATAAAGGTCTTGATGGCCTCCTTATCGCCATCGGTGGTGAGGTAAGGCTGCACACCAAACTTGGTAGAGCCATCGGCGTCCATGACCAGAGAGCCCGACGACGTCAGGCCGTGGGTCAGGTAGATCTTCATCTGGATCGTGTCATCGGCAGGTGCGTTGCAGGTGCCCTGAATGAAGCGGGTGGTGTTGTCGGCATTGGTGACCGAGGTCCAGAAGTTCAGGCGTTGGCCCGACTGGGACAGAAGACCAGACTGCTGGGAGAAGAGCTCAATGTTGGTCTCGTCGGGCTGGGTGAAAGCAGTGGAAGGCAGAGCCTTGAGTGAAGTCTTGGTAGCCAGTTTGACAGTAAAGATGGGGTGATCCTTGATGCCCTCACCAACCGGGAGATTGATCCAATCAGCCTTATCGGGCAGAGTGACAGGGACAGAGCCGTTCTGGACAATCTCAATCTGCTCAGTAGGGCCAATGCCAGAGTTGATCAGCAGACGGGGCGAAGACAGAGCACCGGCCGTAAAAACAACAGCGCCGCCAGCCTTCAGGTTAATGATCTGGCGCTGCTTGTCAGCCTCAACCTCGACACCAGTAATGGTGCTACCACTACGGACGGCACGGATGACCTTGGTGTTGAGGATAAGCTTGAAGTTGCTCATGGCCTCGGCAAGAGGGAGATAGTCGTGAACGGGACCACCACGCATGCCATCCTTGATCAACCAGGGAGGGTAGGTGAAGATGTCGTGCTTGGACTCGACATCATTCAGAGCATCGACCGAGCTGAATCCGTTGCCACCAAGGAACTTGGACACAACGTCATAGGCGGCCTGGTCATAACGCTCGCCATTAGCAGAGGACAGGATGGTACCAGGGGTGCGCTCGTACAGAGCATCAGCAGACTCCTTGACGTCATCCCACTTCCAGCCAGCCGGCCAGTTCTGGAAGTCCCCGCTGTTGGGTTTGACCCACATCATGGCGTTGACCATACCGGAGCCACCCAGAATGCAGCCGGCCATGGAAGCGGTATCAGTGCAGTACTGGCCAGTCTGGATAGCAGAGCTCAGGTAGTAAGCCATGGCGGGCACATCGTACTGAGTCACCGACGAGTTCCAGTTGACATAGGCATCACCACCAGTAGAGGCAGCAGACTTGCCGCCACGTTCAATCAGCAAAACGCTCTTGCCAGACTCGGCCAGCCGTTCGGCAACAATGAGACCGGCAACACCTCCACCAGCAACAATGTAGTCGTAGGTTTCGTTGGAGACGGTAGCGTTGGTGGAAATGGGGGCGGTTGAGTTGCCATAGGGGGCAGAGGCGGTAGGGGCATCAGAGTATGTGGCAGCGGTGGCCATGGCAGCCCAGGTATCGTACTCAGTGCTGGTGGCGTTGTCAAAGGGGGCTCCAAACAGACCAAAGCCAGAGCCATGGTAGGTGAGAGCAGCGGCAGGGTTGGAGGGATCGTCCAGAGCCTCGGCAGACATGGCCCAGCCAATACGGGCGGAGGTGTCGGTAGAGGCCCAGGATCTGTCGTCGCCGGTAATGCAGCCCTTGCACAGGAAAGTGTAAGTGAAGGCGGTGCTGTTGACGCTAACACCCTCCTTGATGGGCATCACTTCAAAGGTGCTGTTTGTGGTCAGCACCTCGGGATTGGTGTAGCCACTGGCAGTGCGCAGCGAAGCAACGACGTCGTTGCCCGAGGGCTGGGCAACAAGCAAGACAGTGTTGGTCATGGATCCACCCAGGGAGATGGCACCCCAGCCAGTGGTGACGGGGACGGTGATCTGACCAATAAAGTCGGTGCCGATGGTCTTGGGCAGGGCAATGCCGACGGAGAAGCCAGAGGCAGGGTCAACATGACGGCCAAAGTTGATGCCGGTCACAGGATCACTGTAGGGCTCAAGGCGCTGGGCCATGGCAGCCGAGGCCATGAGGCCAGCGGCATAGAGGAACTTGGACATGGTGAAGACGTGTGGTGTGGGTTGTGTGCTCGTTATGATTTCCAGTAAAGAGAGAAAGAGAGAGAGAGAAAGAGAGAGAGAGAAAGAGAGAGAGACTGGGGCTTTTGCTAGAATGAATGTGGGAATAAAGGCCGGAAGTGAACCAGATTCGAAGTAGAGCAAGGTAAAGGATTGAGGACAAAGGAATCTATAAGAAGAAAATGGACTATCAAAGCCTTGAAAGTTGAAATAGAAAAGAACGACTGTGGCAACCAGTGCCAGTTGAAACGAAGGATACAAAAAGAGAGAAAGGGAAAAAAAAAGAAGAAGAAGCACAACGAGTGGCAATTCACCAGGAAGCTGAAGAGAAAAGAAGAAGAGAAAGAGAAAGAGAGACTGGAAAGGGCCTTGGTCTATACATAGGCTGGGCGGCGTTCTTATATTAGCTGTATATTCCACATCATGCTCAAGGAGCAATGGAGTTGGCATTAGCAGCAATAGGCTGTCGCGTCGCACGTTCATAGCGAGTGGCCCGGGTTCTGGTTTCGGGTTCCTTTTCCCGAAGCCTTGTTCCCAGCTTTCGCCAGGGTCTTGGCACGACCCAGCTCGGTCGCTTCGGAGTGAAGGAGGAATTGTTGTTGCACACTTGCACACATCTAGCTCCCTAATAAGACGCAGAGACGTTGCTGTGCTCGCAGTAGAGTCGTCGAGCCGGCAAATCAGAGATAGTATGGCTTCCTTTGTGTTTGGGTTGAGTGGGGATGGGATGCTGTTGGTGCCAACCAAGAAATGCTAGAGACGTTTGTAATCTTCACCATCTATCCCTCATACATTAGCAGCGCCCAGTACCTGATCCAAACAGGTGTTATTGTCTGTTGGCCAGGTAATGTAGCGGCAAACTGAAGCGGCCAGGGCTTGGCAGAAGGGTGAGGGGAGGAGCTTGCGTCATGAGGCAGGTTGTTTGATGGTTTGTGTCTGATTTCGGAGTGACATGATAGGTCTGAATCACATCACATATTCATCTGACGGGTCATTGGCCAGCCCGTTCCCGCGTGGATGACAGGAAGAACGTTGGCAATGTATTGTTTTCTCACGTGGCGTGCCAGTCACCCCCTTTGTATGCTGCGAGAAAACTGGCTCCCTTGCTGAGAATCTTGTCTCGTGGATTTCAGAGAGAAGAAAAGGGAAGACGGCAAGTATCGCCATGTTTGTAGCCGTACACCCAAGTTCCAAAAAGAAGGAGAAGGTGGTCGCGATTCTGTATGCAACCTTGCTTCCTTGAGTCGCTTCTTGGCCCACTAACACCGGAGTTTCAACGCGCCTGGCCATCATAAAAAGGGAATGTCTAATGGGAAGAGGCACATGAAAGCCACTGACTCAGCGTGCTGCTTTCTAGTGGAGGGACATTTTTTTTGGCTGATTTTCCGGCCGAGTTTAAGTTGCTGCGTTGCGTGTGAACTGATTGCATTGTAGGGCGCAACTGTTTGTTGTTGGAGGGGGTTTTGGACCCAGTCAGGTTTCAGAATCGGGGCCAGCCAGTAATCTGGAAGCAGTAATACTGAGATAATCACAAAGTGACGGGCTGTAACTGGCTGGCCTATAGCCCACCCAGTCTGGCCGAGATTGCTTTAGATAGGCCGCTAGACTGTTACAGATTTTCCTGCATGCTGTTGTTTGGTTTATGTGCCGACCGAGCTGCTGTGGGGATTATACAGATGGAACTATACGTATGGATGGATGCATGGCGGGCGTGACATGGCCAGTCGGCCACTGCTGTTGGAGTTGTAGAGAGAGATCGTCCGAATCATGAGATCACCCAAGCGTGCCGTATCGTTCGTCATGCGGATTTTCGATGAGCCGCCCGATCTGACCATCAATGGAAGAAGACTGGAACATTGTAAAGCGAAAGGAGAGACAAGATGGCCCGGCAGGGAGGTGGGCTAAGCGCAGGAGCTAGGACTGCGACGCGTAGGCCCTAGTCAGAGTCAGTGCCAGGATCCTGGACAACCTAAATTCCATGTCACAGACTAAGTTTTGGAATAAGAGATAATGGGCCTCTTACAGAGTGCAGCGAGGGGCTCTCAAATAGGCAACGATGCCGGGGCAGACACCTGTGTGGAAGGCCGACCTATGGCAGAATGCAGAGTATAGCTGTGGTATTGCTGAGAAGTCACAGCTGACGTGTTCAGGTTGTGTCGGTGTTGTCTATAGGCGGAGTGGTCTCTCATTAGTTGCAGGGCTTTCTTTTTTTTGTGATGGTGCCACAAGTAACGGTAGAGACAGAGGCAACGAGCGAGCCACCCAAGCAGTGCTAAGCGCAAGCGAAGCTGTCAGCAAGTTTGACCTGTTGGCCGATGAACGCAAGGGCTGAGTCGATGGAAGAGGAAGAAGCGAGAGCCCAGACGAGAATACAGGAGAACAAAACAAGGGAGGGAAAAGAGGGGAAGAGAAGGTTTTGACCTGGGAAGCCGGCGCAGTAGCCGGCTGACCAATGGGAGGCCGACTAATCACGAGGGTCAAAGAAACGGAAGGAGCAAACACCAAGTGTTTGAGCCAAGAAGAGCTCCTTCTCAGAATAGATAGAACTTGGACTTGGACTTTCGGGTATACCTGGGCTAAAATAAAGGCGGATCGTGGGAATAGGGAGGATTGGTGCCTGAAAATCCTAAAGATTAATTTGTGGAGTCTGCCTGACCCTAAGTATCACATATAACCCTACGACCTATCACATCATCGTCAAGCTTTTGCCGCATTGCATCGCTTCATCATAGTATGCCGCGCTTGTGTGTGATGGGTACAAATGAAATATTCACTAGAATCGCCAACTCTATCTCTCTTTTTGTAATCCGACAGCTTACTGCAACATGGCGTCCAGGTTCTCGCCCAGCACCGTCTCGATCTTGATAATCCATCTGTGCGTCTCCTTCTCCACCGTCTCGTCGTTGTCCTCCTGCAGCTCGCCAATGAACGGCAGCATCTCCGGCAGCATCGCCAGCCACTCTTCGCCGTGGACGTCCGTCATCTTCTGCTGGGCGAGCACGGCCGCCAGTCTGACGCCGGCAACCTCGCTGCGCAGGTGCTTCAGCAGCGCGCTGTTGAGCTCCTTCTGGTGCACCTGCGAGTCCGCAGCACCTGCCAGCGCCACTGTGGCATCAATCAGAGCCGTGGGCGGCTCCGCGACCGACGTGGCACGGCCAAACTGCGTAAGCAGCACAGGGCTGATGAGGTTGAAATGCGACGGGTTCTGCCAGAACTCGTCCGAGTCGTGCTTGAAGCAGATCTCCAGCACCCGGAGGACTGCATCATGCAGATGCCGCTCGTCGCCAGACTTGGCAGCGGGTTTCGACAGGATCCGCACCGCATCGTCCAGAATGTATGTAGCGTAGTTGGTGACAATGCCCTTGAGCGCATCGAAGAACACGCCCAGGAAGTTGTACACCGACAGGGCGCGCAGAGCACGGCCCGAGACATCGGTGCTGGGCAGCGCCGTCGCCGACCACTCGACGAGACGGCCAAAGACGGGCCTGAACACGGCATCGTTGAGCTTGTAAATCAGCTTGAGCGCCACCGCATTGACAGCAGCCTCCAGGGCAGCAAAGCGAGGCGACGCCAGCTCCGAAGTCTGGCCGTGGGACGCAGCAGCGCGACGCATATCCAGAGCCTCAAAAAGCAGAGCACTTAGCGGAGCCACGTTCTTGGAGATTGTAGCCTTGCTGTGCTTGTCGATAGCCTTGCTGAGCAGAGCCACATGGGCCTCAGCTGCCGCAAAGCCAGCCTTGACGGATCCAGCCCAGCCCTTGGCCAGCGCCTTGAAGACCGTCTTGGGCTCCAGCATCGTGACGAGCGCCTCCAGGCACTCGACGCGAGCGCTCGAGGCCTCGGCCGCAAGATCTTCGACAGCAGCGGACGTGTGCGAGACAAGCAGCAGCTGGTCCATAATAGACGCCGAGATCATGTATGGCAGCTGCTGGGCAACGGCCAGAATAAACGTGTAGCACGCCACATGCAGCTCGACAGAAGACTCGTTTTTGGAAACAGTCTGCACCGACTCGGCCAGGTAGGAAATGACGCGCGCCAGCGCTCCAGGAAGCACCGGCACAATGGCATCCTGCAGCACATCCACCAGCGACGCCATGCACAGAAGCGCCATGACACGCAGCCGAGGATCCGACGAGCCCAGGCACGAGTCGCTGATAATGGTCGAGGCAGCAGCCAGCACGCCCTCGACGTCCTTGCGGCCGTACTTTTCCGCCAGCTTGTCGATGCAGGCGACGGCAGTGTGCTTGTAGCGCACATCCTCCGAGTCGCGCAGCGCCGCAATAAGAGTGGGCAGGAAGCCCAGCAGCACGGTACGCGAGGCCGTGTCCGTGTTGCTCTCGGCGTCGATGCGCGATTCCAGAGCCTGCAGCACGCGGTGACGCAGGCCCATGTCGGGCCGATCCAGGAGACCCTCGACAGCCTTGACAAATTCGCCAATGGAGAGCAGGTTGAGCAGCGACGCCAGCGCATCGCCGCACTCCTTGCGCAGAGACTCCTGCGCCTTGAGCTTCTCGGCCAGCACCAGGATGCCCTCCAGCAGACGGCTGTAGAGCTCGCGCGCCTCGGCAGACTCCATGTCGTCCTTGGCCATGGCCTTGGCAGCCTGCGCCTTGAGGCGACGGCCGCTAAGCAGCGAAGTGACGGTGGTCAACTGGCGCAGCGCAACGGCAGCGGGGTTCTGGACGCCCTTCAGAGCATCGCCCAGGAGGGCCGAGGCCATGGTCGGCGGGGCGGCGAAGACCTCGGACACCAGGCCAATCAGCTTGGTGCAGGTGTCGAGCTGGACAGCAACAGAGTACTTGCGCGCCAGCTCGCCGACAAAGGCCAGGATGCTGGAGCTGGCATCCTCCTTTTGCACCAGCATGGCCACCACGGCGAACAGGAACTCCTGCGCGCCCAGCGTTTCGACGAGCGTGGCGAACAGGCGCTGGCGGCGGTGCGCCGGAACGTGACTGTATGACGCGGTAAAGCTCAGGAGGAGCTCGGCGGCCGAGGACACTGGGTTGCGCTTGCCGCGGCGGAACGAGTCGAGCAGGGGCGGCACAACCTCCTTGATGGTCTGGTTGACGACGTAGGCCGAGTAGTCATCGCTCTGGCGCAGGATCGACGCGCCGACAAAGGCAAACACAGGCATGACCACGTGCACGACGACCTCGGGCGCGGTGGCAGCCAGGCTGGCAATGACCAACAGAGCCGAGTTTTGCACCACAGGACTTGCAGTGGTCTGGATGCAGTTGACAATCAGCTCGCCGTGGCTTTGAGGGATATTGAGCGTCAGGCCAGAGTTGGCGCGGTAGACGGGAATGATGGCCAGGATGCTCTGCAGGATGAGGTTCTGCAGGTATCCCATCTCCGAGCCGACCACGCTGCGGAAGGCATGCAGTTTTGAGAGCACGTCGAAGAGACTGCCCAGGACCTGCGGGTGGTTGGCAGGGCCAGCGCCCTCGACCAGCTGCAGCACAAAAGTGGCTCTGCGCAGGGCCGCGTTGGCAGACGCCGCAGCGGGGCCCTCCAGAGACACACGGCGGCGCTTCTCGGGCGTTTCGGTGGCCGCAGCTACTGACAGCGAAGTGGGCATGTCGAGCGTGGCCAAAAAGGCCAGCAGCACGTCGGTATCCAGCTGCACGTTTCTCAGCAGCTCGGCGGCCTCGCTGGACACGGCATCGGGGCTCTCGGCGGCCTGGCTCAGCTCCAGCATGGTTGACGCAATGGATGAGCGCGTGGCGCTCTTCATGGCGGGCCACATGCTCTGCACGCGGCTAAAGATGGCCTGCGTGAAGCCGGTGCGGCCCTCGGCCTGGGCGCCCTCGCTGTCGGACTCGCTGGTCGCCACGGCATTCTTCTTGAGGATGGCCAGTAGGCTCTCGAGACCCTTGGCGTCGTTGGGGACAATGACGCCGACAATCTGCTTGTTGAGGGCTTCCAGGTCGACGTTGTCGCGCTGGCCCAGTCTCAGGGCCTCTTCGGGCGTCAGCTCAGCCCACCACAGCAGCACGTGGAGCAGCAGCTGGGTGCGCGTGGTGCTGCCGACGCCCTTGACGCGATTGATGGCGTTGAGCAGGCGGCTCTTGACCACGAGCGACGGCGTGGCGCTGACCTGGCCCGCCAGGAAGGTGAGCAGGCTCAGGCGGGAGCTGCTCTTCATGGACGACTTGCTCGAGTCGAGCACGGCCTCGAGGGTCGAGCAGACGTGGTCATGCGACATGATGCACTCCTCCAGCGACGGCATAAGGATGTCGCGCAGCGTAGCGCTGGCCATGGTCGTCGTCAGCCACTGCAGCTTCTGGCTGTCGGTGTACAGCTTGACCTGGCCCCAGACAGGCAGCTGCGGCGGTTTGGACGTCTCGGGGTAGATGCGGTCGACGACCACCAGCAGATCAGCGGCAGCCTGGCGCACCTTTTTGGACGGGTCGTTGAGCGCCGCCATGCAGTAGGGGAGAAGGGCCTGGAAATCGTGGCCGCCAACGTCCTTTTCCTTGAGCCTGTTCTTGACCATGTCCAGGGCAGCAGCGCGGGCGAGGGCCGGGTATGCGCCGCTGAGGATGCGCAGGAAGAAGGCAATGTAGGTGGTATCGGAAACAGCCGAGCCCTGCGACAGCACGGGCAGCTTGCAGAAGTCGTCGAACATGGCCTGGTCGGTTGGCTGCGACGACACGATGAGCAGGAAGACGCGAGTCAGGGTCTCGAACACGGCGCCGGCCTCACCCGAGAGACAGGGCGATAGGCGGGCCTTTTCGGCCTTGAGGGCGGCCAAGGTCTCACGGACGTCTTCTTTGATCTCGGCCGCGTTCTCTTTGTTGTTGTTGTCGGTGGTGGCAGCGGCAGGCTCCAGGGCCTTTTTGCGGCGAATAGACATGTCCAGCTTCATCTCGAGAGCGTCCATGTCAAAGTCGAGATCTTCGATGGCAGCCTGGATGACCTCACCGCACTCGCCCTGGTTATTGGACAGGTCAATCAGCACGGTGCCAATGTCCTTGCGCATGTGGCCGTCCTTGTCGCTCTCGTCGTCAAGGCGCATAGCAGTGACGAGGAGCACCTTGAACAGGACAAACAGCTGCTTGGCGGTGAGGATGCCGGCCATCATGATGCCCTTGATGATGCGCAGGCCGCGGGAGTCGCCCTTTTTCAGCAACCGCTCGGCAAGGGCCAGGCAGAGGCCGTTGGCCAGCTTGTCGATGCGCCATTCGCGGCCAATCTCGACCAGGTGCTTCTCGACATCGGCAACCTTGAGCAGAGCCTTGGCCACCTTGCCAGACACCTGCTTGGCAGAGCGGTACTGCGAGAGAATGGCCATGCAGATGAGGCCGGAGCGCACGGTCTCGCTGGTCCAACCGGCGACAACCTGCTCCATGAAGGCCGACACGGCCGAATCGCCCAGATCTCCCTTGGAGACGAACACGGACAGGGCCATGTAGGCGGCAATCTGTAGCTGGGGGACCTTTTTGAGGACGAGGGCCTCGCCCAGAACGGGGCCAACGCGGTGGAGGAGCGGCATGTCGTTGTCGGCCTGGATGGCCATGCGGCCGGCTTTGGCCTTGTCGAGCTGGCCGTTGATGGCCTCGGTCATGATACCGCCCCAAAAGGAGATGAGGGTCTGGTAGTGGTTGAGCGAGCGGGCAGACTCGAGGGTGTATTCGGAGAGCAGGGCGAGGAAAGCGGGCTGGTTGACGGCTTGCAAGACGATGGCGGCGCGGGGCGGGTTCTGGGCCGAGCGCACGTAGGGGCTCAGGAAGCGGTACTCGATGGGGAGGGTCTTGGGGAGGATGGAGAGGAGGGTGACGAAGGCGGGGATGGAGTGGAAGGGGAGGAATGTGGTGAGCAGAATGGCGGTGTTGTACTCGTGTATTCTAGAGAGAAGGGAGGGGGGGGG
>JADILG010000373.1:0-22076 GCA_017591655.1 Thielaviopsis populi
CTTCCCCTCTCTCCCTCTACAACAACCACCCCACACACCAAAAAAAAAAAAAAAAAAATTTTATTTCCCTTTTTTTTTTTTTTTTTTTTTTTTTTGGGAGGGGCCTCTTGCTCTCTAGGGTATAGTTGATCATGACTAGGTTGTAGCCTGTAATGAACTAAATATTAAGCAGATACATATTACAATGCATGCTTATATAACAATGTGAGTGCCTGCCTGCCTGCCTGCCTGCCTGCCTGCCTGTATGATATACTCTTCGTGAGTCAGTGAAGCTATAACCAGCCCATCACTACTGATCGACAGCTAATTCTCTTTCGAGCTTGGCATCGTCACATCACAGCCATGTCTCCTATATTAACTGACTGTTTCTATAGCCTAGAACAAAACCACACACGCAGCCTTGCTTAGCGAAGGGATAGTTTCAGCTTCTCAGTGCCCTATTATTGGCCGATTACATACATACATACATACATACATGGACAACAGGCTACTGCTCTCTTCTAGCAGCCTCAACGCCTCAAGCTGTGCGTGATCCCGTCCGTCATCTCGTGTAGTACGGTTTAGATACTCGTATTAGTCCATGTCTTTAGTGTATAGTGCATACTCTATGTATTTATCCATGTATATTGCGATCCCTAGTTTCTCGCTGCTGTTCCAGACCCAGCTATGTCTTGTATGTGTACCTGTATTGCATGTAGTGTGCCGACAAGTCGACAATGAAGCCCGGCGTCTCAGAGACACATGACCTGCAAAGCCAGAGCCCAAGACAAAGCAAGCCGTCTCCTCTTTTCCATGTACTTGGACACACATCATCACCTACAACAACCAGCTCTCAAGCCAGCCTAGCCCAGCTCGCCGGCCTCCCTCATCCTCGTCTGTCTGTCTTCTTGCCCTTGCTAGCCTGAACAGACAGCCGGCTTCAAGATAAAACAAAGAAATCAGGACGTCGAATAGGAACTGGCATAAACATGGTTGGCATTGGCCACCTATTGTTTAGTCTTTTGTTGCTGCTCCTTGCACAATAGGCATGCATGCATGCACGCACGCACACACATGTATGTGTGCGTGTGTGCGTCCGTCTACTGCGAATTGTATGTGTATATATGTGTGTCTTCGTGAACATACCGCTACGGCTCCATCGCCGTGACAGGCATGGGCTCATTCCCATGTCCATCTCCTCCATATCCGCCCTGATCTTTGAGCCATGTACCACTTTCGTGCAACATCACGCCGTGGCCAACTCCCTGTTGGCGTCTCAGAGTTGATCATCTCTGGTCTTCCTCTTGGTTCCGAGAAGCTCAGATGGTCCGACAGAAACCGACTCACTCATTCCTTGTCTCCTCGTTCTGCTTCATCTGAGCAGAGCCCGCGTGATGATACCACCGCTAGGTCATTCTTCTCACACTAATCCTAGGCTGTGTTACTAAAGCACGGGTACTTGTGCAACGGTAAATCACTTGACACACCACCCGACGGGGAAAAACAGATGTTTCACCATCCAATGAAACTTGATAGTATTAACAGCCATGGTAGCTCATGAGCCTCCTGCTCTGCTACAGAAAGGGTATCGGGACAAAAAAACAAGAATAGAGAACTGCAAAATAAAGAGCATCTTCCCTCAAGCCTTGACACGGCGCCACTTCTGGAGCTTTGCCTTGAGCCGAGCGATAAAGCCCGTGCTGCTAGCGCCTTCTTTAGCAGCGCCTGTACCCACATCTGTGGCGGCGGCAGAATCCTCAGTAGAATGGTGTTGTTTGTCATGCTCGGGGACGACAATGTTTCCCGCTCCGCCGCGGCCCTGCGAATAAGGCTCGTTTTCGGCACTAGCGCGCTGGATAGCAGCAGGAGTGCCCTCTTCTTGTTTGAGAGTAGCAGCGGCTACATCGCCATCGACCATATTACCGGCTCCTGTGAAACGATTTGTTAGTGTCAAGTATCATCACATGAAAGGCTGTGCGACAAAGACAGGAACACTCTGCCGACGGCTAGTAGAGGTGGTCATTTGGCGCTGAAACCGGGTCCCGTCTTAGGCGGCTGAGATGAGGGGGTCTGACGATGGCTGAGAAGCTCAACTGTGAACACGAAAAGGAGAACCGGCAGAAAACCTGGTTTCAATGCAATATTGACGCCATCAGACATGCAACTGCGGCATTTGAAGTTTTCTTTTTTTGATTGCATGCGGCTCTTGTTCGCCTGTGCACTTGGGTGAGGGGGGATTCAGAGGGGGGGGGAATGAAGCTTACCTCCGCGGCCTGTGCTAACTATAGCATCATCGTGCGGCACCGGGTGAGTGGAGTGCGTCTGCTCCGCCGCGTCCTGAGGACCTTCGGGGAACATGTTGCCGGCACCTCCTCGGCCGTGGGAGACGATGGGAGCTTCCTCAGCCATGATTATGTATTGTGGAGGAGAAAAGGGGAAGAGACCGAAGACGAAAAAGAGGTTGAGTCGATGGACAATTATGCAGCTTTCAAGCCTTGGTCACAATGGCGGGCTTTTGTTTCATCGGTTAGCCAAGACTAAGCAAGGGAAAGAAATAAGAGAAGCAAAAGCGAGCAAAAGTTGAGGAGAAAGAAGAGAAAGAAATAGAGAAAAGGGACGGGGAAATATTGAAAGGGATGTCACCTAAATATAATGTCCCAGAGAACGACAGGGACCAAAAAAGAAATGGCAAGCACGGCGTTTGCTTCCATTGCCTAAAATCAGCAGGTTGGTCTGCTGGTTTCCCTCCCCCCTCCGTTTGCTTTCTCTGCTCTGATATAATAGCACTTGCCTTGTTCTGATATGTCACTGTCCCATCCACATCCTGAACCGGAGCAATTTTGCCTTGGTAACTGCTACCACAACGTTGTCCCCTAGGCCTAAACGAACCACTTAGATGATGGAGCCATTCCATGCCTGTCCCAACAAAGACACATTAGTCCCTTCCTTTGCTATTCCATGTTTGTAGGCACTTGCAGGTATGTACATGATTGTGCACTGATTCAGGAAGGAGACCCCCGTTTGCTCACTGCCTCAACAAACGAACACACCTGCCACAAATGTCCATCTGCCTTTTTGTTCTGATGCTGCCTACAAGTTGCAGTGCGACTACAAATAAGAACCACCCGGTGTGTTTTTTCTTTTCCCTACAGTCCGTCCGTACTTGCCTTTTCCATGGCTCCCCTCTTTCCTCTTGTCCATTCGCAAATGCTTGGCAAGATAAGATCTTATCAGTTATCGCATGTATGTCTTGGCCTTCCATATGACATGTCAGCCTCACCTCATCAGCAGCATCCTCTACAATCCTCCATCCCAGACGGCGATACCCTAAGATACACAGACCCTACGACGTTTGACTGCAAGTAAGATTATTGTAAGAATGCGTACTCATCATGTTGGTAAGAAAAAAAAAAGAAACGTCTATACATATAAAAAGCCCCCGAATAAATAAATAAATGAAGCATAGAAGTGGAAACGAAAAGCCAGAGACTAAAGATGAAGACAAAAAGAAAAAACGCCCACAACCGACAAGAAAGCAGCACGAGACCGCATCGTACTACTTCAGACGTCATGTCAAAAGACCGGGTATAGAAAGATCGACGCATGGCAAACACACACACTAAAGAAACATCCCTCCGCCCCCCTCCGGACCCAACCCCCCATCTAGCCTGCACAGAAAGTAACAACAGGCCACTACTCCAGGTCCGAATTCACCTTGTAGCCCCGATCCATAAGCCCTCTGACCGTGGTTTTCAACTCAGCCTCCGATGCGCTGTCCGAAGCCGCCGCCACCGCCCCTGCCGCCGCCGCCGCAGATGAGGCGCCCGAGCCTGCACCCGAAGTAATGACCTTGTCGGCCAGCTCGATCTTCTTCTGGCATGTGAGATAAATCAGCTCCTCCACCGTGTTTCGCGCAATCAGATGAATCACTTCAACAGGTCGTGTCTGGCCGAGACGGTGCGCTCGGTTCTCGGCCTGCTTGTCGTCCTGCGGGTTGCTGGACATGTCGAAAATGACCACCTTGTTCGCGGCCGTCAGATTGATGCCCGTGCCGCCGGCGCCCGTGGTCAGCAAGAACACGGGAATGTCGGGGTTTTGCTGGAACCGGTTGATCTCGGCCTGGCGGTCGCCGACGGCAGACTTGCCCGTGAGCTGGCAGTGGGGGATGCCGTCGCGGTTGAGGATATAGGACAGAATGTCAATGACCATGCTGAACTTGCTGAAAACCAGGACACGATCTCCGTTTTTCTTGAACTCATCAATCATTTCTAGGAGTTTCAGGACCTTGCCGCTTTCTTTCCACGAGTCTACCTCGATATCAAAGTCCTTCAAAAAGCGGGGGAAGTCGGTGCAGTACAAGTGAAGATCAAAGTCCGACCGGCCACGCAAATCGTTGTGGAGAAGCTCAAACTTGGACTCGGCTAGATCAAGCTCGCGATGGTCCACCTTTTTGTACAATATTTGCGCCATGTCATGGACCATCTTGTCCGTAAAGTGCTGGCGAAACAGCTGTGGATGCAAGGCCGCCTTTTTCATCTGGATCCAGACGTTGTTCATGTCGTTGTCACGGGCACCGGCCTTCCTGGTCTGAACCTTCTGGTCACCCTCGGCGCGGAACAGCTGTTCGTACTTGTCATAGAGCTTGCGCTGTCGGTCTGGCAGCTCACAACGGACAATGCGCTGTGTCTTCTTGGGCAGATTCTGGCCAACCTGGTCCTTGAGTCTCTGCAAGATAAAGGGCTCGAGGATCGAGCGCGCCCGGTTAACGCGCTCGCCATACAAGAGGGCCGTGTTGGACAGGTTCTTGCTGTGGATCTTGTGGTCGAACACGTACTGAATCTCTTCCATGTGCATGGAAAACAGATCGGGATCGACAAAGCTGAGCAACGAAATCATTTCCATGAGATGGTTCTGGATCGGAGTACCCGACAAAAGCAAGCGCCAATTGACCTTGAGACGGGCCAAGCGCTGGTACTGCTTCGTGGTCGGGTTCTTGAGGATCTGCCCCTCGTCAAAGATGGCGTTCTGAATGTTGAGGCGGTTCATGTTGTGAATGTCCACGTTTGTGCTGAGTTGGGTGTAGGATGTGAGAATGACATGGGCTACCTCGTCATCAGCCAGCAAATCATCGACAAGATCGTTGCGGGCATCCTGCGAGCCGCTGTACTTGACAATGGAAAGATGGGGGGCAAACTTTTCAAACTCAGCGAGCCAGTTGTCGAGCGTGGAAGGCGGCACTACGATGAGATTGGGAAACGGCATGTCGTCCATCTCGTCTGCCTCATAGTCTTGGACCATACGGCACATTAGGCCAATCACTTGACACGTCTTTCCAAGACCCATGTCGTCGGCCAAGATGCCACCGAATCCCTTGCGGAAGAGCAGATTCATCCAGTTGACGCCAAACACCTGGTAGTCATGCATGGGCAGAGAGGCATTCATGTTTGCAGGCTGGCCCATCTTCCACATTTTGCCGCAGCGACCTCTAGAAGGGCCCGTTTTGGTGGGCTGTCCAACATTGTTCATGCCCCAAGAGTCGATCTCTTCCTTAATCTGCTGTGCCCGTCGGTCGCTCTCAACGACGATCTTGTCAACGGCGCTGATGGCCTTGGTAAAGGATGATACCTTCTCCACAACAGCTTCGCCGATATTGACCATCTGCTTCTTACCCCGGACAGTCTTTTGCTTTGAAACCTTTTCGATCTGAGAGATGGACCGGAATGGACGGTGACTGAGCAGATGAGTTAGGCTGTCCTCCTTATCGCCAGTTAGGGCGGCAAGATCACTCATAATGATCTCATTCAGCATGTCGACAATCTTGTTACCGCTCTGTCCAATGATTTCAGGTGTCGAGTCACGACTAACGTAGGCGTCCATGCTGAGCTCGTCCTCGTCATCGGAGATGACAAGGGCCTTTGGGCGCATTATCTTTTTCTTCACTACTGGTGCAGGAGGTGGTGTAAGAGATTTTGCCGGGGCGTCCTGGGATGTGCCAGGCGAGGGAGAGCGTGATCTAGGGCGCAAGCCACGGATCAAGCGGCGACGGGGACGTTCCTTGGGAGGAGGCGACTGAGCAGGAGCAGCTTGAGGCGACGTGGAAGCGGATTTCTGGGCCGCTTTGGTGGCAGGTTGTGCAAGGCCTGCAAAAGCCTGGGTCTTGGCGGATTTGGGTGACGGCGGTTTGTACTGGAAAGAAGAAAAGTCAAGCTTGCCAACAGCAAGCTTCGTTTTCTTGTGCTTGGGCGAAGGGTCTCGCTTCAATACAGAGGAGGCGAATTGGGTTCGTCGGATATCGGCCCGGTTGTGGTCGTCATCGTTGTTGTCGTCGTCGCTGACTTCAATCATATCGAAGCAGCGTTTCTTGCTCGCATTTCCGTCTGTGATGCGAAGTGCAGCAACAGGCGCAGTAGGGGGAGCAGCAGCAGCAACAGCAGCAGTAGCTGGAGCCGAGCTCTTGAAGAACTGCGAGATCATCCCCTGCCTGGTGAGATGAGCCTGCTTGGTAACCTGGAGAGGCGACGAGCACGGGACTTCAACGATGGGCGGAGAGGGCGAAGATGAGTGAACGGGCGTCGGAGATTGCTGGAGGGCGAGAGGAAGAGCCCGGCTGAGAGCCTGTGTAGGCTGGATAGGAGAAGAGCACTCCACCATGTCAAGAGGGATGGTAGCCACCTCAGGAGAGTCGTCGTCGTCGTTGCCGTGATTGCTGTCGCGAAATTCGGGGGGTGTTGAGCGAGAGGAATACGACGCGGCGGTGTGGTGACGGGCAGAAGTCGTGAAGGAGGGCATATTGAATGATGTGCAATCTGAGCGGGTATGCAGACGCCAGAGAATGCAGTCCAGGCCAGAGTTGACGCGCGGGTCGGTGACGAGACAAACAGGGGAAAATAGAAAGAAAAAAAAATATATACAGGGAAAAATGGACGAGAGGATGAACGACGCTTGCTGTCTGATCCGTGATACAGACAGGCTAAAAAAGACGGCGGAATCTCCCCTGGGATTGAGTGGGACACACAACAAACACGGGCCCTAGCAACGAGGAAAAAAAATGCCTGGCGGTAAGGTACATACAGGGAGGGAGTGAAGGACAATGCAACTCTGGTGCAGATTACCCACTGCAGTGGAATTTTGTCACGGCAGTGCCGTGCCGTCAATGTCAATGGGCGAGTCGGAGGTCAAGGTCAAGGCCAAGGCCAAGGTCGAGGTTGCGGATGATGATGATGCGATATCGTGACAATGACAAGCAGAGACTACCGCTGCGGTGCTTAGGGTGTCGAGACCAGGAGGAGACAAACAAAGCAGCGTGATGTTTCATGAGCGGTGATGCAAGTAGAAGTAGAGAATACGCTGGAGAAAAGCACAGCAAAACGCTCTGGCCCACAGAGCGTCTGAGCGAGCAGGAAAAAGGAAGCACGAAAGAATCGAAAGAATATCCAAAAACCCTCGCAGATGGAATGGCCGGCTGGGCGGATTCTTCACCGTGTCGGGCGTGTGTGGAGTAGGGTTAGTTGGCCGAGAATAAAGGCCACAAATTGTGCATTGCAAAACGGCAGCGTCGTCCCTTGGATGCCGCGGTTTGTCGCCAAACTTGGCAGGAACACGACAAAATTTCCCCACTATCAAACTGATATGGCGGGTTGCTGGGAGCGCGCGTTGAAGCGAGGGAGTGAATTCGCGCCGTCACGTGAGACCCATTGATGCACAGAGAGATATGCGGGACGCGTGAGCACGTGATGCAAAATCCCACTTAAACCCCTTATGGGTAGATGGGCCTGGCCCAAGTGGGTCTTCTTGGGACGTCGTTGTGGGGCATAACACGGGTTACCATAGCATAGCCTTGAAGCTTCAGCTGCTGCTCTGGTGTGATCACGACGAAGCTTCATCTGAGCCAGCGACGCAGTGAATCTTCTCTACCAAACCGCCGCACAATCTCCCTGCTGCTGCGCATACACACCATCTGTACAGCTATTTTTCTGTTCGTGCCCAAGCCCTCCATCCGCCCTGATCGCCGCAACATCGTCTAGCGCTACTCGAAAGCTTTGCACTACTTTACTGTGCGCAATAAACAAACACCCACAGACAGCTTCCATCAAACTAACACACATTATAGAAGCCTTCACTATGGCTACCCGCAGAATTGTCGCAACAGAGAAGACCTTTCTCGACCAGGATGACTCTTCAACACCGGCAAAGTCCGACACTGCGCCTGCCGTGCCCAAGTAAGAGAGGCCTACATCACCGTCCCCGAAATTCTGCAAAAGGCGAGGCTGACACTTTTGCTAGACAAGTCATCATGAAGCTGCTCGGCTTCACTCTCGCCATGATCGTGTGCCCCATTGGCTCATACTTCTTGACAGTCAACACAGTTTTTAAAGGTACCTTACGACGGCGGCGTTGCTGCCCCGGGACACCAAGGATATTGCTTCCTCGGCTGTATTGGAAGAAGAGACGAGTGCAGAATGGCTGACATCCGGGACAACAGGCAACTCATCATATGCCGGTGGCCTAGCCGCCATTATCGCCAACTTTGTGCTAATCGCCTATGTGATCGTCGCTATGCGCGAGGACCAATCCGAGCAGTATGACAAGAAGGAGGGGAAGAAAGATCAGTAAGAGAACAGGTGGACGGCCAGCACATCATGGGTTGTGTGAAGAAACTTTGAAGGCTTGTCTAAAACAATTGAAAGTAATTAAAAAGTCGGGAATTCTTTAAAAAGGAAAAAGAAAAAAAAAAGAAACGGCCCGCGCCGTTTCAGATGTAGCATATAAAACGACGTGAAAATATTAGTCCAATCTACCTTCAAACACAGTCTGCTACAGGCCACGTTCGCCATAGCTCCAAGCATGCAATCACAGAAGCAAAGAATCATCTGAAAGGGACATTGAATGAAATAATACAAAAAAGTCTAGTTGTAAAACCACCGAGAAAATGACAGAAGCACATACAAAACACCAGCTTTAGGGTGAGCGTAGTATGAACAGATGTGGCAGACAGGATCCAAAAAAACTAACCAAAAAGAAAGGACTGCAGAACAGAACAAAGTATAACCAAAGGAGTGAGCCATGAAACGCCGACAGTAGAAAAGAGGCATGTTCCCATTTTAGACCGAGACAGAACAACATAAAAGTGAATGAAAAGGGAGGGGGGACGAGCAAGTGAAATGATGAGTGCGTCCTCGAGCCCAGCAGGCTGTAGCACGGCGCAAGATAAAGAGAGCACTGAGATTGTGCTGTTCACTCTCCCACTGTGTACATATCGACCATGGGAGGCTGGGGATGAAAGACAACCCGGGTCGAGGCCATGGAAGCCCATTGTGCGTATGCGAGTTTGCGTACGCGCGGTTGCTGTGTTGTCGAGGCTCTCCTGGATACCAGGCCGAGGAAGAGCACCTGTTTGTGCAACTTCCACGGCAAAAGATAAAAGACGACGCAAGAAAGGCTGGCCGGCGACTATGACGCAGCCAATGGGAACCTCATTCCAACCGGAAATGCTGCGCCCAAAGGGGGTATCAATAGAGAATGGCGGGCATGAAAGCAGAAAAACGGAAAACACCGGAAATATTGCCCCTCCCTGAAAAGAAAATGCCCTGTAGTATCCAAGAAAAAAAAAAGGCATGAAAAAGAAGTGAAGCATGAGCCAAAAACAAAACAAGATTGCGCCCAGAGTAAGCAAAAAAAAGCCGAGTCAAAGATCATGAACTGCTACCCTATTTGCGGAACGTCTTCTTGAACCAGCTTTTTCGCTTTTCTTGGGGGGCCGGTGCAGCCACGGGCGTGACTGCAGAGTGCTGGGGGGCAGGCTGGGAGCTGTAGTTGTTGTGGCTGTAGTTCTGACCGGCGCCACTGGAGCTGATTTCACTGCTAGTGTGGTCATGCTCACCGGAAGCACCGCTGCCAGTGGTCTGGTAAGAAGGATACGCAGCAGGCGCGTTGCGGGGTCTCTGCTGGGAGTCGGAGTAGTTGTTGGAGCTTGCGTAGTAGCTCGTGCGGTTGCCATCTCTCGGATTACCTGTTATGAAGAGATGCGTTAGTCTGTCAATCTTCCAACGCAATAGTTGACACATCAGTTTAAACTTACCGTAGAGGCTGGAACGCTTGGTCCAGGTGTCTTTGGAGGGGAGCACATAGTTGGAGCGAGTCGAGTAGTTTCCGTCAATGGCAGCTTCAAAGTTACGAATTGTGTCAAGAGGACGCTCCCAGCGGCTTCTGGTAGGGTTTGACACATCAGGTTCGGCTGTTTAGAGAACAAAGTTAGATACATGATGACCATATGGCGCGCGCAATACTGACGACAGCGTGGCAACAGTGCTGCTTCACAGGAGGGCTGCAATTCAACTTACCAATCAGGTTACCGAAAGGGTCTTTGTGCTGAATGGAGCGCAGAGAAGGCATCGAGGTAGCCTGCATGGCAGCAATAGCAGCTGTTTCGAGAAAATCAAGTTAGCACGTCAGGCGCAAGGCATACAAGTCACTAGAATACAACGGACGTACCGGGCTCGGCTTCGTTCATGGCGAATGAAGGGTCAGCTTTCGTGTGTAGTCGACGGGCCTCCTTGTCGGCAGAAGTTTCCAAATTCTCGGATTTATGAGATCCAGCTTTATTGGAACTCAAGCTAAAGCCACGAGAGTGTTTGCGCTGGTGGGCGGCAGTGGATTCGTTGGAGGGCGACTGAGACGCTTCTGCGGCCTGGCGGTTGAATTGGGTGTTGGGCGGACGAGAAGGAAAGTCCTGCGAGTGCTGTTGATGTTGCTGGTAGTAATTCTGAGAGTTCCGGTGGTAGTTTTGAGGGTGGTTCTGGGGGTAGTTCTGGGGGGGTTGCTGGAAATTTTGCTGCTGGCTATGCGGGTTGTATCCCTGGGTATGGGGAGGAGCAGTTTGCTGGTTATGGTCGTAAGAAGCCATAGTGAAAGAGGGCAGGCGGCGTGGGGGCTCGCGGGACTTTAATAGATATCACAAGCTGGGGTTCAGAAAGTACTGGGCTGGACTAGCAGAGCAGAAGCAGCGAGGCGTGTTTCGGTCGGTGCACGGGCTGATAGATACGGCACACGCAAGGAATGATGTGAAGGTATAGTGGATCACTAATGCCAGAGAAACAGGCCCTGGTCGGTGTGTAGGGATATGAGGGAAAGATGTGCAGAAACGTGAGGCTGTGAAGCGCAAAAAGCTGTAAAACGGCAACAGAAACGCGAAGCTATGAGGCGCAACGGAAAAATAAATCGATGTTGTAGTGAGAGGCGTGTGGCGGCGGTTCCGGACAAGCAAGGGAGCTGTGGGAGAGACAAACGAACGACTTGGGTTGAATGATGATGGTACTCGGTCGAACGCAGAGAAGATAAGGGAGACAGGGTAGAAAGAAAGGATACCGCTTTTAGTTAAATGATAGAGCTGTGTTGCCAAGCGAGGTGTGAAGTGAGGAATGGTGTGCGGTATGTCTTTTTCTCTTCTTGTTTTTTTTTCTCCTTTACAGATGGCCGAGCAAGGCAAAAGTTAAAAGAAAAATAAAAGGGCCTTCCTCTATACGAGCCGCGAGAAAAGAGTGAGATTCGGACAAAGGAGTTTGTCTATACGACCTGTAATGTCGAGATTGAGCGAGGAAATGTTTGGTTTTTGGGCAGTATGCTTGGCGTCAAGTCAAGTAGACTATCTTGTTTCCCCTTCTTTTATTTTTTTTTGTATTTTCAGCAGGGCAGGCTGGAAGCAGAGATAGAGAGTGAGGCGTGCGGGTGTGTGTGTGTGTGTGTGCGAGCGAGCGAGTGGTGCCTGCAGCAGGGGTTAAGGCAAGGTGGAAATTGGAAGGGTGTCTTGGGGATGAATCAAAGAGGCCAAGAAACACAAAACTAGATGAAATTATGGCAGCAAAACAGCTGTTGGGCAAGCAAGTGCCAGCGGCAATAGCAAGGGCGAGAGGGCAGCGGCAGCTTGGTATGGTTCACAGGCGAACCAGGATGGAATGGAACGGAAGAGAAAAAAAATAGATAGATAGAAAATCAAGGCCGATAATGACGAAAGGCGGTCAACGTGAAATGAGCTGCAGTAGGGCCAACCAGAGCGGCAAGTGGCAGAAGGGGCGATAAGGTGGACTGGAAAACAAGATACTCTGCAGAGACAAAAGAAGAAGAAGAAGGAGAAGAACAAGAAGAAGGACAGAGCAAGAACATGGACAAGAGTGAACATCAGGTGCGGCCAAATATATACGTGTGCTACAAATATTGGAATCTGACCATACAGGTTCAGGCGTAGATATAGGTACAGGTAGGTACTGGTACTTACGTACCACACAGGATTATCGAGAAGGGCCAGCCGGGAAACCGTTCTTTCCTCGTCGTTCTTCCTGTTCCTGCTCGTTCTTTTCTCCTTGTCGACAGTGAAAAAAAAAAGATTTTTTTCCATGGAATTTTTGTCAGCCATTTTTGTACTATGCATTTCTATGCAACAGCCAGAGAGAGTCTACTTATGGTGGGTGTGTGCCGATTCGAAGATTGGGGGGGGGGTGTGCGTGTCTAGATGGCGGGGGCGGGGGAGAAGGGAGGGAGAGGGGCGTGGGTATGGAAGAGAGTGTGGTTCTGGCTCTGGCTCTGGCTTTTTCTTTTTGGCCAGACCCTCATGGCAGCTGTTCTTTTTTGTTAGTGGAAGAGAAAAAAAAAGTGCATACGAACGAAACCATCCATCCATCCATGCGGACGTTTAACCCCTGTGGGCTTTCCAGCTGCTCGTCGCCGTGTTGAGCTGCAATTCTGCAGGGGGGGAGGAGGCGTGGAATAAGAGCTGGGTACTTCCCTGCTGTCGCTGGTACAGCGATCCGTATTGCTGCTACCGTACCACGGCCATAGTAAAAGGCGTGGCCAGTGACTTCCAGCTCGGTAGTTGTTGAATGACCAACAAGTACCCAAGTACACAAGTACACATAGACACATACTTGTATACGTGCGTGAGTGCATGTGCATGTGTACGTTGTATACACTGTGTACGTACTTACAGCCAGCGCAGTGTTGACTGGGGCCGCCCGTCACCCACATGAGGGCTCCTTGGTGCCTCCTCGTATCACAATTTTTTTTTGGTTCCTTTTTTTTTTCTTTCCTTGTCCAGGATGTTCTTTGTATGCTTGAAAATTCTCCTCTTCTTTTCTCTCATGCTTTCTGGAGTTTTTGCTTCGTTTGCACTTGGTTCCTGAATCCACAATTCTTCCGTTCATGTTATATATCATCTTTTTATCTTTTATCTTCTTTTCGGTTTTTTCTCTTGCATGAATATGCATTTCTTCGTAGCCTTTTGGGTTGGCCCCTAGTCCCCCTTGGACAGTACATGATACGTAGGTATTTGCACAGTCGCAGCTAGTCACGGCTACGTAAGACGCCAGACGCAAGTATTATGACAGTGACGTAGGCCACAGTCACTATGCTTCATCCATAGCGGACAGGATTCGAAACACGAGGCATAGATATATGCTTGGCCATATGTGCGACGATGTGTGTTTGTGCCGGCTCAGGGCGGTTGTTGTGCCAGGCCCAAGAAGTGGGTTGATTGAGCACTTTTATGATTTATTTATTTTTGATTTATTTCTCCCTTTTCTTGTTTTTGTTCCTTTTGCCTCATTGTTGTCCAAAGGCATGCATGGAAATGTTTCTTCTTGTCATGCCACTACCAAACCAGCGGCCAGTTTGAGGGTGGCCTGCTTTTCTCATTTCTCAAAATTCCAGTGATAAAAGAGTTGTGCCAAAGGCAAACGGCCCAACACACGTACAAACTAGATGCAATAGGCAACAGGATTGGATGCGGAGAAAGAGGATGATGATGAGGATGAGGATGAGGAAGAGGAGGAAGAAGAAGAAGAAGAAGAGGAATGCGTGTGCCCTAAACCACGCCACGAGACCTGCTGTCAACCAACTGGCTTCCCTGAAGTTTTGCTCTCAGCCTATGGATCTGGACCTTGAGGCCCGTGGCCTCCTTGTGTGCGTCTCTCGAGTTCTGTTGCCTCGTTCCCAGAGTTAGTTGGGAGCTTAATTGGCCGTGTAGTGATCCGAGTCTATCTCCACGCATATTCTGAGATTTTGGGATTTTGGGAGTATTTCTGATCTGGAACCAGGCATGGCATCACATCATGACGATCGCTCAGTTAAACGAGGGCATGGGATAGGGGTTGTTAATACAGATAGATGCTCTGGTTTGTTTATTCGGGAAAAATTGCCGGGGCATTTATTCTTTCTTTTTAATTCTTTTTAATTGTTTTTAATTGTGTTTTTAATTGTTTTTTTAATTGTTTTTTTAATTGTTTTTTTAATTGTTTTTTTTTTCAATTGTTTTTTTCTAATTTACTTTTTTCTTTTCGGCGTTTGGCGCAAACTTTTCTTTGCGTTTCTTTTCGATTCCCTCTTTTGTTGCGCCTCTTAAGACAGCCCATCCATCCCTCCTCCTCCCTTCCACTTACCGTTTTGAAAGGACACAAAGCCAGTGCCAAGAAGGCCGGAAAGACGACGAAGACACGCCAAATTGTACGGATGCTGTGTTGTTTATTTGCACCAGCAGTTCAAGAGGCCGGAATATGGCTGGCGAGAAAGAAAAAGCCAGACAAAATGAACCGCCTTCATAGCCTCGCCGCTGTGTCTCCCAGCTGTGCCTCCCAGTTTTCCGTGTGTTTTTTTTTTCTTTTTTTTTCAGGGGAGAGAAGGGAAAGAGGAAGAGAGGCCCGTTGCAAACAGCTACAGCCAATGTGCGTGGGCGGTAGAGTGGGCGGTAGAGGGGAACTTGTTGCATGATGCATTTCTGTTTCTGTTTCAAGAAGCAAGCTCACAGGCCGCAGGCATCAGCCTCAGCTCCGCCGAAGCCGGTTCATCTCTTCTCGACCCACGGCTGGCAATTAAGCTCACAGCAAAGCAGAAACGCAGAAATGTCGAGTTCTTTCGGCCCTGCTGTTTCGCTTGCTTCTAGGTTAAAACGTGCTGTAGCAGACCAGCAGACCATTTATCCAACGCCACAGACCTCGCTCAGTGACACGTCGGGGAGGGGGGGGGGCTTGGAGGGTTGCCGAAACCAAACTATTTACGTTTGTATGTATATATACTTGTATTTATGTATGTATTTATGTATGGTATGTACAAAATCAGCCATCCATCACACGTTTCACAGGCTTGCAAAGACGCTCTGCTCCATCCACTCCCCCATGTTGCCCTGTTCTCATGTACCCACAAGCATCCATGTATCCTATACATCCACATTCACACACTGCAGCAGCCTGTGGCCTCTATTGTTGGTGCTGACCTGGTACCTGATGACACGTCAAAGAACAACAACACATGGCTTGCGCTACACCAAGGCCCTGTTTTTTTCTTTATTTCTTTTTTTTTCTTTTTTTTGGGGGGGATTTTCCTCCTTCTGTTTCTTCTCCAAAGTCCAAAGTCAGAGTACATTCATGTACTTCATTCTCCCATTGTCTTACCTATAGTCTTCTCACTGTGACTATGAGTGGAGCGTTTCTCTGTCTAGGCAACAATCAAGGCAAGCCATAGTAGGCTCTTGTATCCACTGCACCCAGAGCACACATAGCCTGGAGCTTAGGTGCTGATGACCTGCAATCCATAGCCCACAGCCTAGAAACTCGCTCTCTTCCAGGGCCTGCCTCAGCGGCGCTGAGCCGTCTTTACCACTCTTGACGTCCCTTTTCTTTTATTCACGGCGCTGTCGCTTTCATGAACCACCTCACCGTCAACAACACGTCAATCATCATAAATCACCATAAGCACTCGACAGCCTTTCTTCGTCCTATTCTTCGTTATTTTATGCTTACCTGTCTGCCCATCCATCGTCCAAGGGCTCATTTTGTCTTGACGCAGGAACCAGTTTTTGACAAGTTCTAGTCACATGGCCCATTCAATCTTGGCTTTGTGTTTTCTTTTTTTTTGCGCTGGTTCTCTTTGGCTCTAATGAGAGGGAGGGCGCATACATAACATAGCCTGGCTGATTCCCAGCGCGCACGCTCTCTTTTCCTTTGTGCACATTGGCACCGCAGCAGCAAGCAAATCTGACCGCCTGTTTTCCTATTGCTTCGAGATTCCCCTTGGCTCTTGGCTTTTGACTTTTAACTTTTGGCCTGTGTTCGTTTTCTCGGCTGTGTTTATTGCTTGCTATGCTGCCCCCCCTTCTCCCTTCTCCCAACGGTTCTTACCGCTGGCTCACTGCTTGCATTACATTGCATTGCATTGCATTGCACTGTTTCGTTGGCTTATTTATGTTGTGGTAAATTACCGGGCTTTACTCGGATGCACAAACACGTGATCTCGATATTTGTCCGCGCCAAACAGCAACCACCACATGTTGTAGTCTCACGCCCCACACTACCTGATATCAACATATCCTGTTGCTCACCTGTGTTTACAGCATGATGGACTGGCGTCATGAAACCCTCCAGCCATCTCCCTTATGCAATGTCAGAAAAAAAAGAAAACGTAGATCGTTGTTTGGCAAAGCACCACAAATAACACGCTCTTGATTTGCCTTTCTAGAAAAGAAACTGTCCCTTATACGGCTCGACGATCTCTATCTCGTTGTCGTATTTAGAACAGCTTGACGTCATCACATAGCGCCCTTTGTTGTGCATGTGTATAAACATTTGAGCCACACTCCGTCGCTACAAAGCCCTTCTCAGACGTCGTTCATGCAAACATGTCCTGTGCCTTGAAAAAAGAAAAAAAAGAACATGGCCGCATTTCTGTCGAGCATTTCCCGGACAAAGGCTCTTCTTAAAAAGGGAGGCCATTGAATTTGATTTGATTTGATATATTTTAAGTCAGGAGGCTATTGAAATGGGCTTGTACATAGTAATGTCAGCGTTCTTTTTGCCCGCTGCGGCACTGCTGATCAAAACAAAGCAACAACAGCGACAGCGACAACACAAACACAGCCTTGCGCCCTGTCGTTCCGAATCTGCCGCCGCCAACTACATCCGCCCTTGAGGCGTCAGTCAATCAAAGAAGCAAGCCCGCCTTCAACATTCATTTCCCCATGCTGTGGCGGAGCATGTTACTTGTACTTGCATAGGCATATTTGTACATGCATTCTACGCGTCTACTGTGCATAGAGCACTTTGCTCGCATCTGCACTGCCCCAGCTCGAGGCCGCCTGTTAGTTGCTCTTTCTGCTTTGTTTGCTCTGAAACTGCACTTCAGTTATTCCTTTGCTGTCTATAGACACCACGATATCACCACGCACCACGCACCACGCCTCCCAGCCCTTCCTTCACAGCGTCTGATATCGCTCACTTTCCTCAACTTCTGTACGGCTTAATAGTCTAGTTGGTTAGGACGTCGGATTCTGATTCCGTAAGCCCAGGTTCGAATCCTGGTTAGGCCTGTGTTTCTCTTTTTGTTTTTTACCCAACTGCTTGTACAACCTCAAACATACGGAAGAGACTCTCAACTGAATATTCCAACATTCTGCTCGCGACATTATCGTTTTTTTGTTGATGTTTACGTACTTCTGAGAACAACATCCGCTTAATATATTTTCACCATTCCCATCTAATGCTCAGCCATGTTGCCTCAGTATCGCGGTTACAACCCCCAAGATGTGTCCGTCGACAACCACTTGTCCATACCGGTGTCGACTTTCACGGCAGTCCAGGAACAAGCACCTAGACACAGAAACAGAGCACAAATGAACCATCCTTCAACTCTCTATCCCTCTGTCCAATCTAGTTACACCACCTCACCTCTTTCCCAGTGTACATGCCTTCTGACCATGATATACGTCATCCACCACTCGGCCATGAAATCCAAAACCAAGACCAACGGGACACAACGTTGGACCGCTTCATATTCACTGTATAGAAAATTTCGACAGTACCGGGTAATATGCAACTTGACTGCGTCGTTGTTGATAACCTACAAGTTCCATATTCCGTCCCCTGGTTCGCAACGACCTGATGTCTTTGCGCGACATGAGATGGAATCAACACCGAAACAACCCTTCTGAGTAAGTCGGTGACATATCGATAACACCGGCTTATTGCTCACAGTTCCAGTGGCCATCACACCAAGCATCGAGCCACAAGGCAGTCACGGTTTCGCACGTCATTTGTAGTTGTGGAATGGGACATCGTAGAAGACCCAAAGAAAAAAAAGTCTTCGACGGGGAGGGAAAAATGATTCCCAAAAGGAAGCTCCGAAATGTTGCTGTTTCACTTTGTTGAATTGAATGCCCTTTCTTTTTTGTTCTAGGACAAGGCTAAGCTCTGTATCCTTGCCCATGACCCGACACAGCCAAATCATGAACCCATCTCAACCCAACTCCGTCCTGAAAAAGTCATTATATCGAAGAGGGGTACAGCATGACGCGCAGAGAAGCACCGAAAGACTTGGCAGGCAGAGGGTGGTCGAACTTGGCGCGGACGACACCGGAGTTGCCTAAAGTTTTTGTTAGTGGGATTGTTCATACGAATTCCGAGAAAAACGATGTGGGACATCACATACCGTGCGAGCGGGTGATCTTGCCCCAGATGACACGGATCTTGGTGCCGCGAATCTCCTTGTGGCCGCGGTAGACGTAGGCGACCTTCTTACCGAGGTAGAAGCTATCGAATGTATTAGAATGTGAACTGTTGTTGACATAACGCAAGACTCTAGCGCTAAAGACCACCGGTGTGTCATGCGTCTCTTGGCAGAGCTTGTAGGAGTCGGGTGGTACTCACTTGGCACCCTCAGTGTTGTCGACACCCTCAATCTGGACCAGAGAGGTACCAGGGTTGGTGGTGTGCCGAGCGCGCTGGTAGCTCAGGTGGCGAGCCCTGTTGAGTCGACACAGTCAGCATTCATGTCCGATTTCGTACTCAAGCAAACTTTTTGGTATATTCGCATGTCATGTCGTCGATTTCAAAGTTGTCGTAATCGAAAGGAAGTTTGTGAGCCATGGCGAAGTTTGGCCTTGTCCCTGTGCTGTGTAGTTTTGCGGCATAATTTCGTATGTGACAATCGGGGATGGATGGCGGGGCGATATATTCAGAGTTGACATTCGGCGCGACGGATGTGTGCTTGATGATGTGCATCGCAACTTACTTAACGTATACTATAAGAGTTTCGAATGTTAGTTATCTGGCTTCCATGCTGGAGCATATCGCGAGTTGGTCGGCAGAGCGTGATTCTGAAGTTCGGCATCGAATTCAAACTCAGCGTTTGCTGAACACTGGCTTCTCGTCGCTCGTGTATAATGGGTATATCGTGTCGACTCACATCTGTGACCGGCAGCCGAAGGCATTTTGACTGTATGATCCTTCTCAACTAAATTGACGAAAAGGAGATCGAGAGTCCGTTTGTGTTGGTTGACACGTCTATCGTGGTAATGCTTGATGTTGAAGAGTGAGGGCCACTAAATTTTTGGCCCTCGCTTGATTTAGGGTAGAATCACGTGCCCGGCTGTTTTTGAAAGGATGTGTGTGTGGTGTGGGACATTTGGTGTGCTGAATCCTAATGCGAAGCTAGCTGCTTGGGGCTGATAAGAGGATATGTGGCGCATTTTTTTATCTTTAGCGCCACAGGCATTCTTGCCACAACTTGGACTGTTCTTGAGCGATATCATGCCCCACTTGTGTTTTTTTTTCAAGTGTAATGGCCATTTTGGTCAGCTGTATGTGTAGGCACAGAGGTAGCACGCAAAATGGCTGGTGATCATTGGTCATGTTGCCCTACCTATTGAGATTGATTGCGATATCCGTACATGATTCAAACTACTGTTTCATTATCTCAAAGGGCGTACGCCTTGTTGATTGGGGGTTTTATGTGTGGAATGGCATCTGGATGGGTGTCATGAACATGAAAACGAAAAAGCACCGTCAGCTTCAAAGATTCGCCAAGTGCAACAGATATCTAATCTAGTATGTGGTTTGTAGCCAGCCACAACAAAAGTCTAGGCCAGGCACAGTACCAACCCAGTCCATATTTTATTTTGGCTGGAACTGTCTCTTTGTACGACGTCTGTGTCGATCTTGAGTTTGCTTCTATGGAACAATGTGCTAGTTGGTATATGCTTCAGTGCGACGCAAATTGTTTTACATCGCAGAAAACAGGCAGTTGAGACCCAAGCTCACGTTTTGTAAGCCTGTAATTTTTAGCCCTGGATTCAACAAAAAAAGAGGGGTTCTCTGGGTGGGGTGAATGATGACGATAGGCTTATCGAGCAGAAGAAGGTGCTCTCTGCAATATTGCAGTCCTGTGAGGACTCTTGGGGGTCCCTTCCCCGCCGAAGATCCCTGTCTCTGTACTTGTATCGAATGAACAAGCGCGCCCATTAGATGTAGTAGAGGGCAGCATCTGGGTAAAGGAAGGAGAGGAAATGGCAAAAGTACACGAGGAAGGTGTCTCTAGAGCGATATGTGCATATGCACATTCATCCATACATTGGACCCTCCGTCTGTTTGTTCTTGAGGCTCCAAGAAGCCATTGCGCAGTTGCCCGTGCTTGCACTTGGAGATATCTCCAAACACCAATTACGGCTACGCTTGCGTCGCAAAGAGGAAGAAGCCTCTCCGAGTGGAAGACTTTTATGCGGCTCGGCTTAGGAAAAACAGCCGAATGGTACGATGCAGCTGGACATGGTAGGCGCGGTTCAAACAAGCCTGGAACATAAAGTCCCATTCATTTTGCACTTATAAGAGCGGAACTCCTTTTCCGGAAATGTTTTTGGTACATGCACTGGACTGGAAACTCCATCCTGGCATTGGCTTCTCTTGTTCGAGATGTATTTGCCGTTACAGAGCGCTGCTGGCCGGCCATCGATGGGCGCACCCAGGCTTGTAGGATTTGCCAGCACATGGCGGCTGTGGTGTCACGTATTGGGATGGGCGTGGAAGCCTGTTGCAAGGCCCAGAGAGGTCCCGCCAGCAGGAGACATTGCATTCTAGGGATTGATTTCTAAACAAGCTTCGGACCAGGAAATGGAAGTCCGACACCCAACAGGAAAGTGATTGATTGATAACCACAAGCATATTGCTCGGATGTAGAATGCCACAAGTACGCCCATGTACCTATGTACTTTATTTTTTTTTGCTCGGGTGCGAGGGACTTTGAGAAGACGAGCTGAAGAGTAGTATAGATAGCCACCTAAAACGAGAGAAAATTGCAACAGCAATGCCAAAGGGAAAGACAGCGCATCTGAAGGCGGGGCAGGGGGCGGACATTGATGAGTAAGCAGGATGGGGTCCGCTGGTCAAAATGCAGAATTGATTGTTTGATTGTTACAAATCGTCAGTCAGGCGCCAAACGCCAAACGTCGAAGTGGCCGCTTGGCCCGGGATCGGCTTTGTTATGTATGATTTGCCGTGATATCATCTGTTGAGGCGAGTAGATATTTTGTTTCGAGAGAGGCACTTGCTTTACTTGAGAGGGGTTGGATACATGTTGGAGATGGAAGTATGCAGGTATGTACGTACCTGTGTACTCTTTTGATTCTACGTACAGGTAAGTACGTACATACTTGTGTGCTCTTGACATTTTATACACAGGTAGGTACATACGTACTTGCTTATGTAGCTAGCTGCCTTCTTCATTGTTGTCTCCACGCTACTTCGTCATTTGTTTTCCCCCGATGGGTGATTTTCCCTCAGGTTGGCCAGGTTTCGGTTTTCCAGCTTGCGGCTTGATCAAAAAAAAACCCCTCTTCATCCACCAAGCTGCTTGTAGTAGTGTGGTTGTTGTGCTTGTTCTCCAATCTCCAATCGGGCATTCATTGCATTGAAGTTTTAAGTTGTCTATAAAATACAATGGTGCCTATATACAGCAACTACCACAACCACCGATCTGTTTCCTCACACACAATTGTTTGGCTTCCTGCCCCCAGAATTCCTTAGCTTATGTTCGTGCTGTAGTTACCTTGGCTGCCTTTTTTTCCCCTCTTGCCCTCTCCCTCTACGCAAGTAAGCCGCTACAAACCTGGCTGGTATACAGGTACACCACAGGCACACAGCTACACAGCTATACAGCTATACAGCTGCCCCGTTTGTCTCTGTCCCTGCTTGCCTCCGTGGCTTGTCTTGGTCATTGTCCCTCGCAGTTTCTCTTGCCTCTTTAAGCGGTTAAGCGGACGCCCCCCCCCCACCTCTATCTCTATCTCTCTC
>JADILG010000374.1:0-22043 GCA_017591655.1 Thielaviopsis populi
TCCCCCCCCCCCCCCCTCCCGCGGTAGCGTAGCCTTTCTCCTTTCTCTGTTGGATCGTGAGACTTGCACTGGGCAAACAAAATAAGAAAGGAGACAAATTAGCAGTCTGCTGTCTATCTGTATGGAAGCTGCCCCCCTCCCCCCGCCTTCTCCATATGGAGTATAGAAACTTTTGTATGTCTTTTTTTTGCTCTTTTCTCCATGTCGCTGCTTGAACTTGCAGTTTCCTCTTATTCCTTGAACGGCGGGGTGTTTCTCCACTTGTGTGGGTGTCTAAAAAGAAAAAGAAGAAAAAGAAAAGAAAAAAAAAGGGAAAGAAGGGAGAAGGAAAAGGACAAAAAAAGGTACTCCTTTCCGTCCACATGACCCACGATGCAAAAATCGTAGCACGGCCAAGTTTTCAACTAGAATGACAAAAAAAAAACACAGTCTCCGGACAAGTATCTGTACATGCCTCTACATTTGCCAGCTCGGGGATCATCCATGACAGTCCGTCACCCTGTTTTTTTTTTTTCATTCTCGATCTTTGCGTGCTTGGGAGCTGTTATTTTTTTTCGAGCCCTTTGTCTGAGGTTGTCACTCAGTATAAGCCGCAATACAGGGGGGGAGGGCAAAAAAAGAAAAGGCTCTCGCTCCATGGGTTTGAGAGAAGGTCGACCCCCACAGAGGAAGACAAGCCTGTTTGCCCCGAGCAATTGGATAAAGCCGGCAAAATGGCTCGAACGGCGACTTGTTATCAAGCCAAGCCCCGGACTTTCCTTTTTTTCTCTTTCTCTTTTTTTCTGGTTTCTTCTTTTTTTTCGACTCCTTTATCCGGAACCTCTAGTCCGGCCATCCCAACCGGTGTGAGAACTAGCAAAAAAGGGGTTTTCCTCCCCTTCTGCAAAAAAAAAAAAAGAAAAGCGTGGGATGTACGATTCAAGCTGTAACTACTACAAGGAACATCCTGGCGCCTCCAAAATCACCAATTACCTTACCTGCCAAAGAAATGTAGCAAGGGCCAAAAGCGGGGCGCGCTCTGTGGTAGCACACACGCAAGTTGTAGATAGGTACCTACATCTACATCTTCACATTTCACGCTAACGTCTTCTTGCCTTGCTCCACAACACCGACCGGCACCGACCGGGACTGACCGGCATCTTGGATAACTAAAAACGGCAGGGCCTGTCCATTCTTTGTTGGAAGTTACTTGCTTTCTTTCTTTGTTTTTTATTTTATTTTTAATTCTCCATTCCTGGCTTTCTGGAAAAGGGAGTTGCAGGCTTTGGTTCTTTTCTTTTTGGGACGTCGATAAGTACATAAAATAATGTACACGACATTACATGCATTGAATCAAGCAAATGTACGTGTGATCATCTGTACCCCATACTAACAGCGCAAGACAAGACAGCTATGGCTGCATGTGTATATGCATGCGAATTTGCATTTGCATTTGCATGGGTGTGTGTGGATGTGTGTGTGTGCGCATTGTCGTCAAAGTCACTGCTGTCCGTTATACGTACCTTTCCCTCTGCAAGGCTCTTGAGCCCCATACGTATGTAATCCCGTGCAGGCTGGGCGATATATGTCTCAAACCCCAATAACTGAGTCAACAACGAACGGGACGAGATCCTACTTGCCAACTAGGTGCCAGACGCCGACGTACACAGCCGAACGGCTATTCACACTCTTTTGTGGGCTCAGAAATATACGTACACACACACACCTTTTGAACTCAGATGAACAGTTGTTTGGAGTGACCCTGCATCTCACGTCACCGTAGTCTGATCTTCCCCGGTTGCAATTACGTCAGGTTTGTTTGGGGCTTGGTCGGGTACTACCAACAAGCGGCATCGTAACTGCTGGCTGGCTGGATACCTTGTAGGCTCCCAAATACATATGCAACATAACTTACGACAAACGACGCAAACCAGCCCTGTCAAGCTACACAGTAAATGAGAGTAAAAGAAAAGTCACGGCGGTGTTGTGCTGTTCTTTTCTCCGCAGCCTCTGATGGAGCCACATTGTCCCTCAAGCTAGAGAAAAGAAGGAGAGCCCAAGGCTTCACGTGCCAAGTCGGTGATTATGACAGCTCAGCTTCTGTTCTGTACAATGGTTCTGGCACCCGATTGTTGCTATTGTTGGGGCCTTGTCTGTTCTCTGTGGGGGAGAGAGAGAGGAGGGGGAGGGGGTAGTTGGGCTCGCCTCATCAAAGCATTGTTCAAGTCTTGATCAATTGGCCTGCTAGTCTATTGACCTGATAGCCTATTGGCTTGGTCTATTGGTCCATTGTTGCCACTAGTCAGGTACTCTACCAAGTAATTCGGCTTTGCGATTTCTCATTCCCATTCTACCATCTCCAAGTAAACAATGCAAGTGGTGTTGTGGGAATTGGAGAAAGGGCTTGGCGTTGAGTAAGCAACAAACGCTTTGTTGAAAAAAGAAATTGAAAAAAGAAAACTGAGGAAAGAGCCTAGACCCAACGAAGAGGGGGACAAATAACGTTAAAAGCCCCTCCAACAGAGAGTCCAGAGTCTAGAGTCTGGAGTGGACTGCATGCTGTATACTGGCAGACCCCGGACTCCAGACTCTAGACTGCAGACTGCAGAGAGTCAAACTCAGACACTTGAAACCATAAATGAGACCATGCCATCGTTTGCAGCTGTTGAAGCGCCAATAAACTCACATAAAAGCGTGATAATAAAAATGGTGCTGGGGGCTATGTATCTCCACGTCGCCTTTGTTTCGTCATGGCAGTTTACAGAGCGTGGGGGTTACAACCTTTTTTGTCTTCTCGCTCTTGCTCTTTGCCCCCCTGCTTCCCCGTTTTCCCGTTTTCCCGTTTCCCCGTTTCCCCGTTTGCTCTTTCACTGTGAGGGTGGGATGAGGATTGATGATTATTTCTTGTGGGCTCTGGCTTTCTCCCCTCCCCTCCCCTCCCCTCCTCTCCTCTCCCTTTCCTCTCCCTTTCCTCTACACCCTCTGCACCCCACTCAGTCTGTTGTTTCCCCCCCACACCCAGCTTGCATGCCCTGACCCGCTTCGCGTTTTCTCGTCACGGGATTTTTGAGAGCTGAGGAAATAACGCTTTCTGGAAGTCTAGCAAAAGGAAACGGTACAACCAGCCAGCCAGCCAGCACAACGCTGCTATCCGCCTGGACCCTTCATTCTTGCAACCCATCAAATACCCCTATTCTCTGTCGACTGTTGCTTGCTTGCTTGCTGAGCTTTAGCGAGCCCAAAGGGCACAGCAAATCACGGCGTACGTGTTCTCGTGACATTCTTTCCACCACCACTGCATGCGTACATTCATGCATCCATGGCTACCGAGGTACATACATGCACCCATGCGGTTTCTGGAGACGTCGTCTCTGTGTGGGGGAGACGCTTTCAATACAACGCTTCCGCCTCTTGCAGCGCCTACACTGCTGCACCGCCGCGCCCGAATCAGGCCCGTTTTGGGGTACAGGTCGTGAATACGCACTACACTTCCCGCTCCACCCCGCAAGATAGCATTTCTTCCTGCAGTCTTCACCGCCGAACCTCTGCAGGATCTACAGAATGTTTGATGTTTCGCTGCTTCTTTCAACCTTCCGTCCACATCAATCGCTGCAAGCGGGGCGAAGAGGGGGAGCTTTGGAGCTTTGGCCGCCTCCAGCCTCTATATCTCTCTCCCTCCTAGCTTCCCTCCTCGTCCTCTTGGCCCCTCCCCCTCTATATCTCTATCTGTGTCTATCCTATCCAAGCAAATCATCAAAAAGAAGCTCATTGTCTTCTTAGCTCATCTTTTGTTTCCCTCCTTTTCGAGGAAAGCCTGCTCTTTGTCCCCATTGTTGCCTGTCGCGTCCATGGATGGGCCTGGCATTGTTTGCCGTTCTGCATTGTGGACAGGTCAGCTGAATGCCAAAGTACGACTACATGATACATGCTAGCCCAACCAACGTCCGCCTGGGTGGCTCGTGTTTTGGAGTTTGTCTGTTCCTAGACAGGGCTGCCTCCTGAGCGCAATGCCAGTATGTGCCCACGTGACTGCATGTACCTCTCTCCTCTGCGTATAGAAAGAGGGGTTCCGACGCTGAGCCCCTGTAGCTGCTACCAATATGCAACCAGCCATCCGATACCTCCACCCAAGCCTCAATCGCATTGCCGTCAGCACCGTCATCGACATCGTCATAGTAATGGCACCGTGCTCGACAGCATCCGCATTCTTCTTTCCGTTTAGTCCGTGACGTTGGTCAAGCGCCATGCTGGCCTGCTGGTTGGTCGCTTTCCATCCAACACCACCCACACACCAACGCCGCCCCATTTTCTGGGGAAGCCTGTGGCAGATGCTGTCTTACGTTGTAGCACCACCACATATATTGGAATCTGAGGGGCGTTCCTTGGCCAATCTCCGTCTATTCCAGCTTACCCGATGCCAGCATTCCTTGGGCATTGTGTTTGGTGCCTTGATACAATGATACATTGGTCTTTCTGCATCTTGCCGTTTCATCTTGCCTTTCGAACATCCATACATGTTGTCTCCATGTGTTGATCTGTTCATGTGTCCATTCGTGTGCATATGCCGACACAGCCATCTGTTGACCTACTACCGCTCCTCCTCCTCCCCCCCCCCCCTTCTCTTGGCCCTAGAATCGCCATGGTAGCCATGACTCTTCTCCAACAACAGCCCTCGCCCCATCCACTTCTGTCTCGCTATCCCCTTCTCTGTGACCTCAGGGCCTCAAAGCCTCAAAGCCTCAACAAAAATCGCCGTCACGCGGACACGGGGCTTCTGAGACCTGCATTTCGCTTAAACTGACTGCTGAAGAGCGGCCGATATGTTCACAGCACAGTACAGTGTCTTTGAATCTGTGTTGTGTTTGTCCCATGTCGATCATGATCATCCAACTCCGCACGGTTTGTTTTGATGTGACGAAGAGAGAGAGCCTCTCTTGGCTTGCTATGGCCTTGGACTAATGACAAGAGCGAGAAAAAGGGAGAGCTTCATGGCGATTGGTTCGTGGCTGGTCCCTCGCTCTCCTTGGCCTTTGCCCGTCCCACGCCTCACCGCCATCCCAGGCCTGTTTCGACTTACGCCAAGAAAGAGATGAGGCATCATAGTTCCAAAGTTCTTGTATGTCGTGGCTTTTTTGAGTTCAGGGCCGCCGCCTCATGTTCGTCTTTGTTCCTTGTAAGCATGTACCCAGGTACCAGAGAAGAAGACACCAAACTGATCCCATCATGCCCCTCTTTTTCCTCGCCTCCTCCCCCTCACCTCCCCTTACTTAAGCTTTCCTCATCAACATAACCCTTGCAACAGCATGTATCCCACGCTTTCTCCTCTTTTTCCCCCTTTCCCTCCGCGGCTTGTGTTGCTGGGGCTCGTTCACTTGGGAGGGGAGAGGGCTTTGGCCAACTACCGGAAACCCGAAGCGGAGACGGCGGCGTAGATGGCCATGGAGGCGGTGCAGCTGTATTTGCACTGGTATATTTCACATGCCAAATAGCGGAGATGCTATATTACAGAGGCCATATAGGGTTGGAACATGTGTGCGTACGGACCCTAAGACTGGGCATTCCTCACCCCCACTGCCGTATTTTGTTTGCTCTCTTTTTGATTGGGCTCTCATACGACAGCACACCTCCGTTGTCTGAGAAGCAAAGCTGTTGAGCTTGCTCCGAGGACGTGGCAGCTGACAACCCGCCGTGACGGGCCGGTGCATCAACCCCCAACATCCACCCAAGAGGGCCCCAGAAAAAGCCCCAGAAAAAGTCCGTAGAGTTGGCCGGATGCTTAGCAAGGTTGAAAAAAAACCGGCCATTTTATTTGCTCTTCAAATTCTGTCCCGCTTAAAGAAAAGACACACGTAAGAAAGGGAAGGAGACCAATCGCATCATACATACACACATAGGACAATGTTTGCCTGTCGTTCCAGGCTGTGTCAGCCTCGTGCGCTCCCGCAGCCGCAGCCGCAGCTGTCATTGGCTTCTATGCGAAAGGCTGCCGCTGTGACTGCTACTGCCACGTCGCTTCGTCAGCACCGGCTATTTACTTCCTCTTCTTCCTCCTCATCCCCTTCCTCCTCATCTCCGTACCCCTTCTCTCTGTCGTCTATACAGCCTCGTTCATCCAGCCGTCTCTGCAGAAAACACACCATCTTGCCAAGAAGTCCTGTACAGCCTGCGTTTTTACCATCCCATCACAACATCCACCACCCCCTGCTTTCTCGTTTCTCCTCTTCCTCTTCATCAACCATGTCTACTGAGGATCTGAAGCACTTCCTGGCCGATTCCCCGCCCAGCGTCGTGCGTCTGGAAATCGAGAAGCACTTTGACGTTCTTGACGAGAAGCTCAAGCGCTATGCTCACTACATCAGCAAGTGAGTTGTTCGTGCTGTTATATGCGGGCTATAACAACCTAAAACCACGCCGCCGTACACGTTGCTAGTTATCTTCATTTTAGTTCCAGCTTAGCTAACCATGTTTGTGTAACACAGAGCCTCGTTTGCCGGCACCCGTATTGTGCTGAGACAAATTTCGCCAGAGTCAGAGCCCATCTATGATTTCATCATCTCTCTACACAAGGCTTGCAATGGCGACTGGAAGGCTCTGGCCGCCAAGGTTGGCATCAGCGAAGCTGACCTCAACGCTTTCCTGGAGTACGCCGGCATGTTCTTCGGCAACAATGGTAACTACAAGAGCTTCGGCGACTCCAAGTTCATCCCTCGCTGCAGCGAGTCTGCCTTTGATGCTCTGGCCACTGCCTCCCCCGAGGCCGCAAAGTTCTACAAGGCTACCAACGGTGCCATCTTCTCCACGGACAAGCCTGGCCTGTTGCACTTGGGCTACACTGATGCTGGCCATTTGACTACTTACTACCCCGACTCTCCGTCAATCACCAAGGATGAGATTGATGCCGTATCTGCTTGGATGGAAAAGAAGGGTCTTTTGCCGGAAAACACTCGTCTGGTCAAGACTCCCGAGGGGGCTTTCAAAATTCTGATTGCTTCTGCCGCCAAGGAAATTCCTGCTACTGGCGGTGACATTGGAAAGGAAACTTCGTTCACCGTGGAGGGCGGCCTTCTGGACGGCAAGACCATCGGTCTCGTCTATGGCGACTATGCCGCCGAGATGAAGCTGGCCGCCGATTACATGGCCAAAGCTCACGAGAATGCTGCCAACGACAACCAACTGAAGATGACTGAGGCGTACTCCAAGTCTTTCAATAACGGCTCCCTGCTCGATTTCAAGGATAGCCAGCGTTTCTGGATTCGCGACAAGCAGCCCATGGTTGAGTGCAACATTGGTTTCATCGAGACCTACCGCGATCCTGCCGGTGTTCGTGGTGAGTGGGAAGGCTTCGTTTCCATGGTGAACCTGGAGCGTACTCGGGCTTTCGGCGAGCTAGTGGCGTCCGCCCCCAAGCTCATCCCCCTCCTTCCCTGGGGCGCTGAGTTTGAAAAGGACAAGTTCCTATCTCCCGACTTTACTTCTCTGGAGGTGTTGACATTTGCCGGTAGCGGCATTCCTGCTGGTATCAACATCCCCAACTACGACGACATCCGCCAAACGGAGGGTTTCAAGAATGTGTCTCTGGGAAATGTCATGAGCGCCAAGAGCTCAAACGAAGCGATTCCCTTCATTGCCGAGGCTGATCTGGAGCTGTACAGAAAGCACCGTGATAGCTCTTTCGAGGTTCAGGTCGGTCTGCACGAGCTAACTGGCCACGGCTGTGGCAAGCTTCTACAGGAAACTTCACCTGGTGTGTTCAACTTTGACAAAGAGAACCCTCCTGTCAGCCCTGTAACCAACGCCCCCATTACCACTTGGTACAAGGTGGGCCAGACTTGGGGGTCTGTGTTTGGTAGCATCGCTGCCTCGTATGAGGAATGCCGTGCTGAGCTAGTTGCCATGTACCTTTGCTGCCAGTTCCCTGTGCTCAAGATTTTCGGCTTTGGCGATGGCTCTACCAACATGGACAGTGAGGCTGGCGATGTTCTCTACGCTGCCTATCTTTCTATGGCTCGGTCGGGTCTAGTTTCACTGGAGATGTGGGACCCCAAGAGCAAGAAATGGGGCCAGGCTCATTCACAGGCTCGCTTTTCCATTCTGCAGGTAAGTTACGGGTTACCACATGATTCAATGATGTGATGTTTACAATTCTGACTATGTTTATGTAGTGCTTCTTGGATGCTGGCGATGATTTCTGCAAGCTTGAGTACACCAAGCCCGATCTTTCTGATATGACAATCAAGCTTGATCGCTCCAAGATCCTAACCTCCGGTCGTGAGGGTAAGTCAACCCGACTATATCACCGTTGAAAACACACAAGACACAAAGGCTAACGGAATCTTGTATAGCTGTTGGAAAATACCTGCAAAAGCTGCACATTTACAAGTCCACTGCCGACGTGGTCGAGGGTACCAAGTTCTACAACGCCATGACCAACGTCGACAGCGAATTCTGGGGTAGCAAGGTGCGCAACGTTGTCATGAACAACAAGCAGCCTCGAAAGGTCTTTGTCCAGGCCAACACTACTATTGAGGCCGATGGCAAGGTCTCCCTCAAGCATTACGATGCTACTCTTGAGGGTCTCATCCAGAGCTGGGTCGACCGTGACTTGTAGATTACTCTTCACCAGCGGGGCTTATTGACGAAAAGAAAAGAATAAAAGAAAAGAGACGCCATTCAGATACCCAGTTAATATTATACCCCAACACGACAGAATGCAGTTGATGTATAGAATATTCTCCACGTGAAGCTATCCAGCAGACGACGTAGGAGGGGAGGAGCCCTTACCGAAATCCAGCCCCACCTTGACCGGTGGCAAGTGATAGGCGATAAGCCTTCATGTCTATTTTTCCAGCCCACCAAAAAAAAGACCGCAGATTTTCTTCTGTATTTAGCACAATTGCGGCGTCCTACTTGCACCAACATGTCATGATACAAAGAGATCGAAGACATACAAGTAAAAGACACAGACGACGCAGTGATGTGATGCAATCTTCGTACTTGTTCAATCTTTGTTTCTTTTTTCTGCCTCCGACTTCATGATACTGCTACTTCTACCAGAGGAAGAAAAAAAAAAGGGCTATTCACGTTTTATTCTTTTTTTTTTGCCAGGGTCCTGGTATGGGTCTTTTTTTGTTTCTTGATTGTTTGTTCCCGAATTCCCATAAATGCTTCTCTTTCTTCGAAAAAAACACCTCTCGTAATCAATTCATGATATGCGCCGAAGACGAATTTTTTTAATTGTTTGCGGGGGTATAACGAACATCTACCACTTCATCTCGTGGGGCTTGTCACCCTTCCGCAGGGAGAAAGTGCTGGACAGGTAGGAAGACAGCATGTCGACCTTCTTGATGTTGGCCAGCAGAGCCTTGTCAATGGCCTTCTGGTCAGCCACCCGGGTAGAGGTAACCTCCTTCTTCTGTAGCAGTTGTTAGACATATGATCAAATTCGGGTCGTACACAGCCACGCCATGTGCTTGAGAGCTGCTTCCAGTGGTAGTGTTGGTGGTGTCTTACCTGGGGCTTCTCGCCGTTCTTGAAGAAAGCCTCCTCACCGGCCTTCTGAGACTCCTTGTCGGCGGTGAAGTACTTGGCGGAGGAGATCTCGTCAACCTTGGCCTGGTCCAGACCAGTCAGGTCAACCTTCATGGAGGTGGCGATGACGTATCTCGAGTTGACTCTCCGCAGAGGGACACCGTTGATCTTGAAGGGACCAGTAACCAGCAGAACACCCTGGTCCAGGTTCTTCAGGAGGATGACGCGCTTGCCACGGAAGCGGCCAGCGAGCAGGATCAGGACAGTGCCGGGAGCCAGAGACTCGCGAGGAGTCCAGGGGCGGACAGCCTTGCGGACCTGTTTGCGAACGTACTTGTCAGTATGTGCGCTCTACATTCGGAGATATACGACGAGTGATATCAAGGTCCAGTGGGCCGACTGAACAACTGAGGGTTTGGTATTTGCGACAAGGAAAGCAGCTCGATGGGTATTCGTCAAGGATGAGTAGCAGTTTGATTGTCGCATTCGAGGTCACGCTGATCTTCAGGACCCAGTTGACGGTGGGCATGTTGCTGATATGCTCATGGTTCAGAGATTGTTGACATCTCATGATGGACGTCTTTGTATCTGAGAGCAGATTTCGAGGTGCCTCCCTCGACCATGCTGCCTGTCGATCGGTTCGATGTCGATGTCATCATATCGAGTGGCGATGCGTGTATTTCTCGGTTTCTTTCCACGTACCCAAGACCACCAGTTGTTCGATTCCGAGCCCGTGGATCACTGTCGTCAATGTCGAGATTAGCGATGAAAACTCACCTGCTTCAGCTCCGAGTTGTCGTCGGTAGGGTACCACTTTTGAGCGACGGGTGCCATTGTGTCTGATTTTTGTCGTCCGGGTGAACGAGGATTTGAGAAAAAAAGAAGAGGAAGAAACAACACAACACAGAAAGTCAGAAAGGTCAACGAGATTCCCTATGTTAGTTGGCAATTTAGTGGGTTCCTTGGATTGGCCAGTACCCAGGTGCCCGTAGGATTTCGCTCTCTGTGGTGCAGGGCCACAGATTGACAAAAGTTTGTGCGTAGAATTCCTCCAAACCCTCTTACGCTAAGCCCTGACTGGAGGGACCAGTGTGGCTGCAACGGCCGGATCTGTGGCGTTGTACCCGGGGTTCACCCGTTATCGCACCAGATAAGATAAGGCGATAGCACACCAATGTGGGGCAAATGACCGGACTTGCTCTAAGAGCACGTCTGTTCCACTTTATGCTAGAAGCTACGAGAACGCAGGTGAAGCTACGAGGCAGCAGTAGAGTCACGACAAATTCTTCTAGGCCTTGCATTATGGGCATTTAGCTTGCAAGGTCATCTGGCATGCTTACAGATATATAATACTGCACTCGTCGTCGGACTCGATGTCTCTTAAGCTGACTCTTTCCAGCCCTTGATTCTCTTTTCGCGTCTGCATTTTGTCCAGTCACACAGTACAATGCAAGCTCGTCTTCAACTCACATCTGCAGCCCGGAGAACCTTGCGCTCCCAGACTGTCCATTCATCATTCCTACATCGGATCCCAGTTTCTTCTCTCGGCGCAGCCTCGGTCGCCGCCAAAAACATCACTTATCGCATCAACACACAGCTCTCGCAATGTCGCAACTATGCTTCTGGTGGCCGGCCACACCCGCCCGGCGGCACCCACCGCATGGACATGAGCGGCGGTGAACAAAAGTCGGCCCTTGAAGAATTCGGGGTGGATCTCACGGAGAGAGCCAAGGCCGGCAAATTGGACCCGGTTATTGGCCGGGACAGCGAAATCCAACGCACCATCCAGATCCTGTCGAGGCGCACTAAAAACAACCCGGTGCTTATTGGAAATGCCGGTACCGGAAAGACGGCTGTTCTAGAAGGACTTGCCCTGCGCATCGTGCAGGGCGAGGTCCCTGAAAGTATCAAGAACAAGCGTGTCATTAGCCTGGATCTTGGCTCGTTGATTGCGGGCTCCAAGTATCGCGGTGATTTTGAAGAGCGCCTCAAGCGTGTTTTGAAAGAGGTCCAGGAATCTCGAGGAGAAGTCGTTTTGTTCATCGACGAGCTCCATACTCTTTTGGGTCTTGGCAAGGGTGAGGGCTCCATTGATGCTTCCAACCTTCTTAAGCCTGCGCTGTCTCGCGGCGAGCTTCAATGCTGTGGCGCAACCACTCTTGCCGAGTATCGCCTGATTGAGAAGGATGTGGCACTGGCTCGTCGTTTCCAGCCTATTCTTGTCAATGAGCCAAGCGTGCAAGACACCATAAGTATTCTCCGCGGCATCAAAGAAAAGTACGAGGTTCACCATGGTGTGCGTATCACCGATGGTGCCTTGGTCGCAGCCGCTACGTATTCAAATCGATACATTACCGACCGTTTCCTTCCTGATAAAGCCATTGATCTGATGGACGAGGCCTCCAGTCACTTGAAGCTCCAGCACGAGTCAAAACCCGACGACATCTTGGTTCTCGACCAGAAGATCATGACCATTCAAATCGAGCTGGAAAGCCTGCGGAAGGAAACTGACATCGCCAGCAAAGAACGCCGCGAAAAGCTTCAGAATGACCTCAAGGCCCATGAAGCTGAGCGCGAGAAGCTCAATGAACTGTGGCAAGCCGAAAAGGCTGAGGTAGACGCGGTCAAACGCATCCAAAGCGAACTCGACTCCGCACGCATCGACCTGGACAAGGCCCAGCGTGAGGGCAACTTTGGGCGCGCCTCTGAGCTTCGCTTCGGCATCATTCCCAACTTGGAGCAGAAGCTACCCAAGGAAGGCGAGCCTAGAACTCAGAGTGGCAGCCTGATCCACGATTCTGTCACGGCCGATGACATTGCTGCAGTGGTTTCGCGTGTCACTGGAATCCCGGTTGCCAAGCTTACTTCGGGCCACATTGAGAAGCTTGTGCACATGGAGGATCTGCTCTGCGAATCCGTCAAGGGCCAAAACGAGGCCATCAAAGCGGTCTCGAATGCTGTGAGGCTTCAACGTGCCGGGCTCAGCGGTGATAATCGCCCTACGGCGTCCTTCTTCTTCCTTGGGCCCACTGGTGTTGGCAAGACGGAGCTGTGCAAGAAGCTCGCTGGCTTTTTGTTTTCCACTGAGTCGGCAGTCGTCCGTTTCGACATGAGCGAGTTCCAAGAAAAGCACACAATCTCACGCCTCATCGGTGCTCCTTCGGGCTATGTCGGCTATGACGATGCCGGCCAGCTGACTGAAGCAGTGCGCCGTAAGCCCTATGCCGTTCTCCTTTTTGATGAATTTGAAAAGGCCCATCGCGATATCTCTGCGCTTCTTCTGCAAGTCCTTGACGAGGGTTTCTTGACCGATGCGCAGGGCCACAAGGTTGACTTCCGCAACACCATCATTGTCTTCACATCCAATCTTGGAGCCGATATTCTGGTAGATGCCAACCCTCTGCATCCCTACAAAGAAACAGCCGAAGGCGATATCGATCCCTCTGTTCGCCAGGCCGTTATGGACGTTGTGCAGGGCAGCTATGCGCCCGAGTTCCTCAACCGCATCGACTCATTTATCATTTTCAAGCGCCTTGCGCTGCCTGCAATCCGTGAAATCGCCGACATCCGACTCAAGGACCTACAGGGCCGCCTGGACGATCGCCGCATCACCCTGGATGTGTCGGGCGACGCACGTGATTGGCTGGCCGAGCGTGGCTATGATCCCAAGTACGGCGCTCGCCCGCTAAACAGACTCATCACAACCGAGATTTCCAACACGCTCGCAGACAAGATCATCCGCGGCCAGCTGGTCCACGGCCAGACTGCCAAGATCACCGTCAAGGATGATACGAGCGGTCTTGATTTCGAGGCTGTAGATGCTGCACCAGCGCCCGAACCTGCGCCCGCTGAGTAAAGTATAGCCTCAGCATAGTACATGATCTTGTTTTGTTTTCTTGTGTGCTCCTTGTTGTCTTACTGCATCACTCACCTCGTTCTTAGACTTCCACTCAACTCTTACCTTTCCACGACTGTTTATGAATAGTGTACCAACACCCAGACTGTACTAGAATAATTTGAAGTTGACAGAATTCAATTATAATACGATTAAATTATATTGTAACTTTTATGTGAAAATGAGGACAAATTTGGTAGCGTAGAGGTATGAGGAAGCTGTAAAGTCTGTGCAAGGGGTTGACAAAAAAAAAGCATGGCATACAAGACCTAAACCACGAATCGAACAGTAAAATGTCACCAGCTTCCTATGATACCTTTGACACGGTTCAAACCCTCAAACCGTGGACAAAAAATGCAAAAAAAAATTTGTAGCTTCTCTTTGATGTAGCGTGTCATCCTTAGTGCAGGGGCCATGCTAATCTTCTCTGTATCGTTTCTGTGGGAGATAATGTTAGTGACTGCTGAAGTCAAGTTGAGAGGTATTTCCAGGTGACGACTTACCAAATTGACCAAATGTCCCGAAGGACGAAAGTAGAGCATATTACTAGACCTTATAACACTAACTTTGGAGATTTATTATGGGGCTAACGACAGTGCCCGGCACTCTGGCAGCTTACGCTCGCCAGCTGTCGGAACATAAGGCAAGTTAAAAAAAAAACAATGACAAAGGCCTGGTTCCTGACCACCAACATGAACGAACATGGGTGAAATTGAAAACAAAGTATGCAGAAATCTGACAAGAGGCAAGGCAAGGCCGTATGCAGACGTTGCGAAAAAAAAAAAAGCCGAGATCTGATAACAAAGTTTGTAGTCAGCTCATATAAAGCGGGAAAGTCAGGAAGAATAATTCACCAGGAAAAAAAATAAGACGAAATGGAGCAGAAATGAAGAGAACAGTAGATTGGAAAGCACGTTTTAGCGCCTTCCTTTTAGAGTCACGCACAAAAGGCCGAATTTCGCCTCTTGGAACCCTAACGTGGAGTGAGACCGACGTCGTAGTTGACCCCACCAACAATTTCAAGCAACACTAACACTGTTGATAGACATAAATATGAACAAGAACGAGAAGAAAAGCTTTTTTGAATCTGCGTGATACCAATTTAAGTGCATTCATATTGTGGCTTCTTCATACGTAACTAAAAGAAAATGTCTCGGAATGGGGTGAGCCTCAATGTTGTTTGAAAAAGATATAACCCTAACGATATTCAACCCTGGTGTTCCCCACTCATGATGCTCAAGACTTCCCTCATCATGTAGGGCTAACCTGTGCAGGGCTTTCACTAAGCACATGGCACTCGCCCTGCGAAGCGCCGCCCCTGTCCTCCAGTAAAGTGGGCACTGAGCTTGCTATAAGCTTTTCCAGCAATGACTCGATGCGCGCTGACTGGTTTTCAAGCATGTCCAGTCGCCGCGAGAGCTCTGCAGCGTCGTTGTGCTGAGGCCCGACGCCGACGGCACCGGCAGCCCCCGACAACGAGGCCATTGGCGTGGTCTGCGAGATATCGCCAAACGTCGAGTCTCGCCGCGTCTTGGGACGTACAAACTGGCGCCGGATCAGGTGGTGGGTGAACTCGTCGTCGGCGGCGATGGCTTCTTCCGCGCTATCGGAAGGCGGGAAGTCGAAGACGGCAGCAAGGTCGGGGTGTGCTGTGAAGTGAAATTTCTTCCAGAGGCCCTTTGCCTTGTTTGCGTTCGAGGCTGGTATGCCCGTCGCCGGCGTTTGATTCTCGCTGTCTGCCCTGCCCGAGGTGCCGCCAGCTGCTGGGGCCATGTGGCGGAAGGTCTCGAGCACATAGCGCTCCAGCAGCGAAATTACAATCAGGGTGGGGAGATTGACGGCGCGTACAGCAGCAACATGGATCTTATGGAACCAGCGTGGCGAGAGCAGAAACTTGAGCGGAACTAGCACGAAAACAGCGACAATGTTGAATGGCGGCTGGTAGGCAAAGGTGGCATCGGACTTGACGGCTTCCAGGGTAGACACGGCCATGCGGAACTGGATCTCGGCTGTACTGTTGCGCGATATCTGCGCAAAGTTGTTGGTTAAAACTGACACGAAGACTGTCAGGAAGAGCGTGTTGCCCAGGAACGAGAAGGCCACGGTCAGGGCGGGACCAAGCAGGGGGTGAAATTCAACCTGGAATGCCTGTGGTCAGTTGATGGCAAGCAGCAAGCAAGATAACAAAGATCAGGGGGGGGGGGGGCTTGTTTGTTTCGCAAGGGGAAACTTACAGAGTTTGATATGCCAGTACCGTCAAGTCCAAACCAGATCCATAGAAGCCATTTGCTGATGACCCACGGGCTCTCAGACCCGTTGCCGAGCCAGTTCAAGGCCATGAGAAAGCCGCAGAAGCACCATGCCGACAAACAGGTCAAGAGCGCAAAGTCGGAGATCATGGCCCGGATGGACAGGAACACCATGTTGTTGGACATCAGGTTAAAGGCCAATCGAGGCACCAGAATGGGCGCTGCCATGACCAGCAGATCAATGCCCTGGATGCTGAGGCCTTCTTCACCGGCGACGGCCCCGTACGTACGCAGACAGATGTACATGGCGTAAAGCCCCATGAAACCGACGTCTAGAAAGGACCAGAGGTTCTGAGAGTAGATGCCCCTATGGAAGCTGTGTCAGAACACGCGAGATTGGACTTTGAAGAGCTGCAAAGCAGACTTACCAGCCATGCTCCAGGATTGTCGCCAGCTGATCCAGAGACCACCCAAACGTATACACACTGAAGCAGATTTCGCGCCATGTAACCCTCGCGGGGTTTCGCTCGGCCATGAAGAGGAAGTAGAAGGTGAGCAGGACGGTGAACTGGACCTTGTCGAGAACATTTCGCACGCGCGGTACAATCAGGCGATACTGGTTGAGAAGAGGCGCCTTGCGGGGGTTGTACAAGGTAATCGGCGTCTTTTTGTAGTGGTCGGGGATCAGATCAAAGAAGGACGATGGGGTGTAGATGATGCGGCCGTCGTATATCGCAGAGATCCTACGCGGGCTCGTTAGCACTTTTGTCGCGTATACAAGCCATTAGCACCAACACGGGCCACGGAGAGAGCTTCCACGTACACCTTCTGACACGTTGACGAGGATAGAAACATCTTACTGCCCGTGACAATGGCCACCTCCAGCGCCGGCACGGGCTTGAAATGGGCCCAGGCAATGGTGTCGTCGGCCTCGGCAATGACGTCCGGCGGCGCATTGAGAAACGGATGGAAGCCGGCGATGAGGATGTTGGCGAGCAGTAGCAGTCTGTCCTCGGGATCGGCATCTTCGCCGTAGCGGCGCAGAATGCGCGTGGCGACTAGCTCGCACAGGGTGGCGCGCGTAAAGTTGACGTTGTTGCGATTGTGCGCTGTGCTCTGCTCGGCAAGGAACTTGGCCCGGTTGACCATCAGACAATAAACTGCATACGAGAGAGAGAGAGAGAGGCGAAGGAGACGAGGCAGTTAGCAAAAGCAGACATCGCTGTGGTCCTGCTGGTTTTGGCTGCTTTCGCAGGTGCGGAGGGAGCAGTGGCGCAACAGCAATAGGTAGTCGACTCACCTATGGACACATCCTCCATATCGTACAGCTTGTCGACCAGTGGGCGCACGACTGCAATGTTGATGCGCACATCTTGCAGCTGGTCCAGGCTCAGGTAGTCCTCAACAATAGCAACGATGTCGCGGCGGATGCGGTGGATGTTCATGTACACCGGGTGCGGCAGGTTGCAGTCGACAATGCAGCTGTACAGCGGCGTGACGGCGAGTCTGCGGAAGCTCCGGTGGCGTGTCAAGAAATGCACTGACCGCGGGTTCTCTGGTGATTGTTGGGCATGATGGTTGTGGGTATTGGCGGCGGCCGAGGAGAGCCCTTGGGACTGGCTTTGGTGTTGGTGTTGTTGTTGCTGCTGCTGCTGCTGCTGGTGAGAGGAAGAAGACGACCGCAAAGAAGAGGACGATGAGAACAACGACGGCGTCTTGGGCAGAAGAGGCTGTTGTTCGGCGCTGTGACGGGACCGCATATGGGCGGAGAGGCGTCGGGGTAAGACGTCAGGAAAAGGCGTTGCTGTTGCAGTCGTGGACATTCCCCAGGGCCAAGACGAGCGAGCGAACTGGGCAGGCTTAATATACAAGGGAGGTAGCAAAGGGAGACGCTGTTGATATGCAGGCACGAAGGGGCTCGCAAAGTAGAATGAAGGCGAATGCTCAACATGTTCAAAGCAGCAGGCGGAAGAGATTTTGATGCTCTTCTCGGGAGCTCTATTTGCTGGTTACAAAGGCAAATACACCCTATTCGGTTCTAGTGTGGCGGTTTAGTGCACGCACAGTCCCGCTGCATTAAGCTCTGTGGGCTTGAAGCTTGGATAACGAACGACGCCATCGGGATTTAGCGTGCGGCGGAATGCGTTCTGAGCTTCTGGTTGGCGAGACACCCCAAAACTTTTGTGTGTGTAGCTGTTATTTTCAAGTATCGACTTGGCTGTCGTTGTCGTTGTTGTTATTGTTGTTGTGCATACACGCTCTGTACTATGCGTAGACTACTCTTTCATCATATGTACTGTTATGACCCATATCTGAACTGTGCACTGACAGCGCTTGCATTCACCCCGCCATAATAGACCATCACAGCTTGTGCTTTGGCTTCTTCGCCGCCAGCACTAACGCCCACGCAAACTGGGCCAGCGGAACCATCTGCATCCCATTTTGCCGGGCCAGGGCACTGCTGGCCTGGCGCACAGCATAGCGCGCCGCGATGCCATGGCAGATGGCCGCCAGCCGGAAGATGGTGAAGGCCATTCCGTACGCCAGTTCGTTGCCGACGCGCGGGTCGTAGCCGGATTTTGCCGCGTACCAGGACACGATGTCGTCGAGGGACGGAAGCCCCGGCGTGCGGCCGGGCAGAGAAGCGGACTCGGACATGGATAAGCTGCTCCCGGCTGGTGCGGCCATGTGGGTCATGGCAATGCCGGCAGCAGCTACTACTTCAGACTGTGTGGCGAGGATGAATTTGATGAGGAGATTGCAGAGGTCGGAGAGCGGGTGGCCGATGGTGGACATTTCCCAGCTACAGGGACACGAGGTATTGTTAGACACACAAATGCAGGGCCGGAAGAAAGAAACAAAGACTCACTCAAGCACGCCGACAACCTCGGTTCCGTCGCGTGCAAAGACTATGTTGTCAATCTTGAAATCACCATGGACCAGCGTGGCCCGATCGCGCGGCTGGTTTGCCGGGTCGCCAAAGAAGGCCAGCAACTCGTCCATGTACGGGAGCCTCCCCACGGGCTCTCCGGTCTCAACATCGCGCACAGCCTGCTGGGCTTCGCAAATGGCCTTCCACGTGGCGACCTGGCGCGGGAAGAAGCCGTTGGGCCGGCCAAAGGTCTCGAGGCCAATATGCTTGTAGTCGACGGCGTGCAGCGCCGCCAGCACGTCGACGGCATGGCGCCACATGGCCGAGCGGTCGGCGGCCGTCACGCCGGGCATCAGGAAGTCCTCGAAGATCCGGCCATCGACAAACTGCATGACATAGAACGGCGTGCCAATGACGCTGGCGTCTTTGCACAGACAGACGGTCTTGGGCACGGGCACGCTACCGGTGCTGCGCGGACTGCCGAGGGCGCTGAGCACGCGGTACTCGCGCTCGACTTTGTGTGCGGTTTTGGAAACAAGTGTGCCCGGTGGCTTCTTGCGTAGAACATGGCGCTGGAGTGCTCCGGCTGGTAATGTCGAGGTGAGCTGATAGGTCGGGTTGCTCTGGCCGAAGCCAAACTGCTTGACGGTAAAGGGCCGGGCGATGCCGGGGGCGGCGGTTGCGAGGTAGCGCGCAAGAGCGGCTTCGTCGATGGGCTGGCGGACGGTGCCAGCCATGGTGGGGCGATGAGAGTGGTAAGAGTGGTGAGAGCGGCGAGAAGCGGCGAAAAGCGGCGAGAAGCGTGAATGGCGCTGCCTCAAATTGAAACAAATGACAAGCAAGTAGCGTTGCAAGATAGTCTTGCAGTCGTCGGAAAGATACAGACAAAGAGCCGAGGGACCAAACAGACAGGCAATGACCCTGATGGCTGCTTTGGCTTGGGGAACAGCTACCCCACACTGGGTCTCCAAATAAAATAAATAAAATAGAATAAAATAAATAAAATAAAATACAACAAAATTCATCAGATCAAAATCAAGAAAAAGCCTAGACATCGACACACCCAAAGCAGGTCTTCGTTGTCTGGCAATACATACATACATACATGCATAAGTCATCTTCATTCTCACCGGCCATACTACGAGGAAAACAAGGCCATCATATGAGGAAACATAGCTAATACTTGGACAAAATAACAACACACCCTCAGACATAAGAACATGCCATCTCAAAACAACAGCACCAGGGGAAGGGGAGTGACCATGAGAGCGACAAGGGCCAGAGGAGATAAAGGGAAACATCACATAATAAGAAAGAATAAAACATAGATCAGGATCAAGATCAAAAAGAAACAAAGAGAAAAGAAACCTCTCAAGCCTGCTGTATTCTGCCAGACATGACATGACAGATGTGCACAGATATTTCCCCAAACAGGACGCCGTGCTGAGAAAACATGAGAGAAAGGGAAGAGGAAAAGAGGCATGGCCCGTAGGCACAAAACAATAGAGAGCAAAAACATCTGGTGATTCAAAGAAAGCTTCAGAAAGAAAGACGGGCCTAGCAGTGGGTGGGTGGCACGGACCAGCCGTTTTCTTTCTAAAGTCGTCGTTGTCATTGTCATTGTCGTCGTTGTCGCCTTGTCAGAATTGCTAATTGCCAGCTGAATATAAGAAAAACGAAAAACGAAACAATAGTGACGTATGAAGGGCAGGAAACAAAGCAAGGGAAGAGATGGAGAAGCAAACACACGCAAAAGGGGGGATCAAGTAACAACCAGCATGAAAAGAAAAAAAGAATAGAACAGAAACGAAACCCCGAGCCAAAAGAAAATAAACAAAAGAAGAAAAAAAAAAAGAGTCCCAAAAAGGACACACCAACAAAAAAAAAAGAAGAGAAGCGAGGCAAAGATCAAAGATTGAAGAGGCCGGCTTGATTGGACACATCCAACAACACCACCGGCTGCGCACTGACAAAACCCTGTCAACCCAGAAAGAGAACTGCAGCATCAGCCACTGTTTGAATGCATGGCGCAACCCCTGCTCATTCTCTCTCTCTCTCTCTCTCTGTTTTCCATGTTTTAAACTTTGTGACCATCAGTCTTCATCTTCTTAGCCGCCGAGCTGGGCGACTCCGACGCTTTGCGCTTAGTACCGGCAGCAGGTGCTGCTGCTGAATCAGGGTTGGCGCCATCACCAGACGGTCCGTCAGATGACGGCTCTGCGGTTTTGCCTTTTTCCAGCGCCGCAACCTCGTCGGCCGTCAAGAAGCGACCGCCCGGACCGCGAGGTCTGCGCATGGCGTGGTTATGTCTTGACTCGTGCAGATACGGCTTGCGGCCCTTGTTGGTAAGGCGCAGCTGTTCCTCGAGCCGTTGTCTAGCCACCCGGCGCTTCAGAATGCGGTGGAATTGTTTGGCGTTGACGTAGAGCGGCGTCTCCTCGGCGGCCGCGACAGAGGGCTCAACAGTCTCCATGGGTGGTGCCGTCGCTGTGACATTGTTGGGCACAGCGCCCCCGGCTCTAGTAACGTGGTTCAACATTACGGCGGCAGCCACCGAGGCAGAAGTCGGGCTACTGACTTGGCTAAGTCGGCGATGGTCGGGAGATCGGGGATCGCGCTTGTCTTTGGGCGATCTTTGAGTAAGAGCTGCGTTGTTCAAATACTCAAACCCAGTCCCTGAGGCAGCGGCCGTTGCAGCCATAGCGGCGGCTTGTATGTGCGGTATGCCATAATTTATGGCTTGCTGGGGAACTCCGTACTGTGATGAGGAGTACATGGTGGCTGTAGCTGTGGGGGAGGGGGAGGGGGGGATGTGCGTTGTAAATGCTTTTTTTTCAAACGGGCTGTGGCCAACTGAGACCAGGTAGTTGAGGGACCAATAGAATATTAGTCGTAATAGACCAGGAGACCTTGGTAGCCCAGTTCAGCTTTCGACTCAGCGCCGATAAAAGTTGAAGGTGTTCTTCTTTCTTAGCCAACGAAATTCTAGATAAGATTTTGTGCAGGCTTGTGTCTCAGTAGACAGGATTCAAGCTTCAGTTGCTCAAAGCTTCGGCAAATGGAAAGATAACCAGCGTGCTGGCAAGGTGGTTGAGTTAGAATCAAAGTTAAAATATCTTTTGAGGTAGAGGTAGCCAGGCTGTAGGCAAAGCAGGGTTGGGGAGGGATGGTGAGTGAAATAGAAATAGAATCAGATGAAAAGAAGGAAAACGGTGCATAGGAGAGAAAGCTTCACTTGAGCCAAGCAAACACAATCAGAGGTGGACAAGAGGAAAGGAGAGCAGACAGTGGGAGCACCCAAAAAAAAAAAAAAAAGGCCGAGTCCTGTGCAACGATAAAGAGATAGGGAGGACGAAATGCAGTAAGAATGTGATCAAGTAATGGGAAAAGGACAAAGGACATGCATATGCAGCCAGACTGTCTGTACCCGAAAACAAGGGCAGAGGCCGGGCCATTGCTCTGAAGACACAGCGGAAAAGAACACAGAGGGCCTATAAACCCGAAACAAGCCGACAGTGGG
>JADILG010000375.1:0-22018 GCA_017591655.1 Thielaviopsis populi
CCCCTTTTGCTTTTCCTCCCCACCCCCCCCCCCCCCCAACCCACCCAGTCCTTCTTCTCCCCCTTCTCTTTCCTTCTTCTCCACTGCCAAGGAAAAAGTTAAGTTGTCCACATGGATTTTTAAGCTTGGCCCTCTTTAATCTGTTTCGTGATGGCCGGTGTGCATGCAGCTGTCACAAAAAGAGCCAAGCCGAGATGGGCATGGAAAGACAGGCCGAAGACGAATGTGGACTTGACATGGACTTGACATGGACTCGAGATGGGGCCAAAAATGGCAGATTCCAGTGTTGCAGACCCCCGAGTCCAGCAGCCCACTTGCAACTTTGGCCACAGCCACAGCAGAGCAGAGAGAGAGAGTGTGTGTGTGTGTGTGAGAGAGAGAGAACATCGTCCGAGGACAGCCAGAGACGACCAGAGACGGCTGCGACTGTTCTTCATGTTTTCTCCAAAAAATAAAATAAAATAAAAGAACAAAAGAAAGTTGCCCAACGCGGACATACATCCGTCGTGAGAACCCCAAGTCTCCAACTCTGTTGTTGTATCGGATCCGGGGAAGTGCGCCATCAACCCTCTTGACCAAGTTATACGCTCATGTATAGACGCACTAACATGTCAAGCTATGCCAAACTGGTGCCCGTGCTTGTGCTTGTGCTTGTTTTTCTTTTGTAGGCGTTGCTTTCCTTCTCTTTTCTTTTCGTCCCCCCCCCCGCCGTCTGGTTGGTCTGCCCTCCCCCTCTCCCTCTCCCTTTCATCTGCAGGACCCTTTTTGCGTGTGAGATTTCTGGTTCCAATGTCTTTCTTCCGTGACCAAGCTGTTGGCTATCTTGTCTTTGCCTCTTGTCTTTCTCTGTCTCTCTCTGTGTGTGAGAGAGTGAGAGGGTGAGAAACAGAGAGACAGAGATCTCCCTCCCTCTCCCCTGGAACTCCAGGATTCTTGTCACAGATCGGCCAATCAGCAAAAGTAAATCTCAATTATCCTACGTTACTAGCGTGAATTTGTCTTTTGCTTACAAGGGGAATGAAACGCATAACGTGCAGCCAAAAGAAAGAGAAAAAAAGAATTCTTTTTTCCCCCCGCAGCTTGCCTGCTGGAAGCTTGGGTCCTGCTCATAAGTTCTATATGGCAAATTCTCCGGTCAGTGCACGTTTACTTACTTTTGGTTGTTGTATGTTGTGGCTTTGCTTGCTTGCTGCTTGATTGCTTGTTTGCTTGCTGCTTGCAGTTGGCCTCTATCAGTAACCAGTTTGCTTCTGCTCTATCGTTTCTTGCCTCCCCTCCTTCTCCCTTCCCCATTCTCGCCGCATCGGCCTTTGGACATTCCCTCGTTCAGAATGCAGCGGCATTTCATGGTGCTGGGCGTGGCTGTCCCCCCCCCTCGCGCTGTATGGTCTCGTACGGAAGTTAGTAGTCGCTTGCTAGCGCTCACACCTAAGTTTTAACTCTAACTAACTTTACTCTATTGTCATTACTCCAACGTTGCTTGTCCTTGGGTGGCCAGGAGAACGCCCTTTGCGTTACCCCAACCCCGCAGTCTTGGTCTTGATGGCAAAAACAGAGTGTAGAGTTCTGTCTCTGTCGGAGCCTCCGCCTCTTATGTTCCCTCCTCTCTCTCGCTCTGTCCCCTCCCAGTACACCTTCTCCTCATGTCTGGGCCTTTTGGTGACCCGATCGGAAGCATACGCCCTGGGGAGGAGGGGGGGGTTGTAAAGAGCAGGTTTTGCTTCTGATCACTGCTTTGCCCGAGGGTAGAGCGGCTAACTTCTAGTTGGCCATAGTTCCAATAGGTTCGGCCATGCATCCCATGGCTGAGCTGATAAATGCTTTGACCACACTGTGGCACAACCTGCGATGCGACAATGACGAGCTGGTCTGGGCCTTGTGTATATATAAGTGAAAGCGTAATGGTACTAAAAGACTGGAAGAAAATGCAGAAAGAAAATAAAGAAATATAAAAATAAAGAAAAGAAAAGAAAAAAAAGAAACAAAAAGAAAAAAAAAGAAAAACACAAACACTCCTCTCCCCCCATTTACTCCACGGCGAGTTGTTCAACAAAATCCATTTCACCCATCCCATTTCCCTCCTTCTCCTCCCCCCTCCCCCTTATCTAGCCTTTGACGTCTTGGTCAATGTCTTAGCTGCCCTATACATATTGACATATTGTGTTATTCCCATCTCGCCTTTCCTTATCCTACAATCTTACCAATGGTGAAGCCAACGGGAAGGGTTTGTTATTTTGGTGCAATCTCGCACATCAAGTCCCGATTCCTTTTATGTTTCCCTTGCCTTGCTGTATTACTACGGTTTTGGAAAAAGATGTGTACGGGTGTAATTTCTTTGCATACAGATTGCAAAAAAGAACAACAAAAAACAAGTTTCTTCCCACATCCTGCCATGCCCTGCCATGCCCTGCCATGCCCTGCTATGCCCTGACACATGGACAGCGACGTGGCTTGTTAGACAGGGGAAAGCAACAAGTTCTCAGGAACATTTGCATGGGGCTTGAAGACACTGTAATATACAGTTGCCAGGAGATACGCACGCTCACCTGCAGCAAATTGGCGGCTGGAGGAAGGTGTCTCGCGAAGAGCAAAGGATGTCTGGACTGTGTTGTGTTAGTCAATGTGTGATGTTGTTTTTTTTCTTTTTTTTTTTTAGGGACTACACGCACAGTCACTCTACATCACTTCACAGGGAGCAAAAAGGAAGTGTGGACCACAGGCTAACGAGATGAAAGTCCTCCTCAAAAAAGAGAAAATAAAATAAAATAAAAAAGGTAATACCAACCACAGCTACCCAGAATATAGTCGAAATAGGCCACCACGTCGATTCTTCTTCCCCAACAAAACCAAAGAGTTTTCCAGATCGAACTAGCGCCTATCACAGCGCCAACAACCGAGAATAGAAGAGAGGAGAAGAGAAAGAGAGAAAAAAAAGTAAAATTTTAGGCCAAAAAAATAGGAAAGAAACAGCACAGAATGAAACTTGACAGACCTGCTAAAACAATCCAGCTCCAAGGGTCCCCCAGACATATCAAAAGAAAAAGGAGGCCCCTGTCTATAACTTCGTTTCCCAGCTAAAACATTGCGCAGCTGCGGCGTGTCGAGTGCTGTGGTGCCGTGAGCCTGCGGCCATAGTGGGGCCTTTGTAGGGAAGCGTAAGGTGGTACTGCAGCACGGACTCGAGACTCGGGGCCCCGGTTTTTTGTTGTTCGTTCTTGCCCATGTCAGCGTAGCACTGGGACTGGGCTCGCAAATATGGTTGAGGCAAGTGCCCTATTCTCCCGGTCTCTTGCTTCTTTTTTTCTATTGCTTCCTTCCTTCTGGCCTGCTGGCTCTTCCTGCCTTGGCAACTGCGATTCTCTGCTCTTGCCCCATCATTCTAGTCAGTCTCTACATAGGCCGATATCCAGGCCGGTCTGCGGCCAGGTTCCCACTTGCACAACTGCCTCCCCCTCCCCCCCTCTTCATCCCAGTACCCCTCCTGCGGGATGCAGCTGCTTGTTAAATACCGCCCATCCGAGTGGTCAGCCGTGTGTTAGGGCGGGTCCAGCTTGAGAAGGCCTATCCTCGCTTTTTCCTCCCCGTTGTGTCTGTATACTTGTGGTCTGACTTGCTCCTGCCGTACCTGCTGAAACCATGTTCTTATCGATAAGCTCGAGGACTTCATCCGAGTAATATACATAGACTCCCAACCCAAAACATAGAAAATAGTCAAAGTCGCACATGAGGTCGAAATATGCATCCATGCATCCTGTCAAAGTCTTACAAGGAGTAATAAGCAAGGACCACATAGCCATGCGCCAGACTCTGCCGAAGCAGTTATGGAAATGCTTGTCTCACAGGACGTGGCACGTCTTCTCTGGGGAAACAGGAACATTAGTATGCAGCCCGATAGCCTTTGACAAGCACAGCTTTCCAGTATGCCATGCTCTACGATCCAGGGGCTCATCATCCGAACTGCTCCCGTCTTCTTTTTGGCCTAGACACGGAGTACTGGAGCAATTACCTTGCGGTTCCCGACTCAAGCCCCACCACCTTTCTGCGGCTTGGACATTCCAACTCAACAGGACAAACCAGCTCTCTTCACCCCACATCTATCGGCCAAGAGGCAGAGCCAGAGTCTAGGTCCAAGAAAGCCGGAATTATGCATATACTCTGCACAATCGCCCTTCCACCTCGACATTGCTCTTCCCTCTGTTCAGGGTTACCAAGCAAGCCACGGCGTGTCCATTAAAGAGCTTGCACCATATATCACGCATTTCCCAAAAAAACCTGCTAGCAACATATCAAATGTCCCCGAGGCTCAGTCCGCCCAACAGACTTTGCAGTGGGCGTCCGTTTTTGTTGGGACGAAAGCCGACCGACCTGGGTACTATCGCCACCGCGCCTTATTGCTTTCAGTAGGCTTCTCCAGTGCCATTATGCCGAGTCCATCCAGCTCTCGCCCTGCAACAAGCTTCTCCCTGCTTGGTTCCAGGCGTAAATGTGTATCTGCCGCTTCTTTGTAGTTTCACCCTGGTACATGTTATGAACTGCCGTTGAAGTATAGGATGGACAGCGACTATGACGTCACAGCCAGTTTCGTGACGGAACTTGGAGAAGCCAGGCATATTAGAGACGGGGCAAGTAGTGACCGAGAGCGTACTGGCCAGGAACATAATCTATACAGCATAAACAATATCATAATGCCTTCAATACCCTGGTCCGAGTTCACTACAAACACTTGGATACGGTGCTGTTCACATGCATTGTTAGGGTCTGTACCCAAACCCCAGCCTGTGAATTAACCCTTGCAAGGTTCCGTCCGAGACAAACGGAGCTTATGATCGGCGATGCTTCTCACCGCCTTTTTCTGCCGCTTTCCGTCGCCACTTTGACTTCACTCAAGCCATCATGAGTTTTCTTAGTGAGAACCATCAACTCACAACCTTGATCCCATCTTCTTCTACCATTCATATTTCAGCTGTGCCTCACACACAACCCACTTGGACTAAGAGTAGACAACAATCATCTGCGGCTTAATATCGGCTTATCCGCCTTGGACCGTTCTTCCTTGTCATTTGGTCATGAAGTCACTCTTCCTAACGGCTAGGCTTCAGACCGCCCGGGCTTGTGCTCGTTCGTCGACAGTTCAGTTTCCCAGTTTAGCTTGTCTAGCGCATGCTGCACAGTCACCAAATGCAACTCACCGGCTATTGCACCACATGCCTGCCCGCCACCGGCCGGCCGATCCCAACACAAAGGGTGCACACGGCTCGAGCACTTCCTCATCAGCAACCCAGGACAAGATCGAGCCTGAAGCCGCCGAGAATACTGATAATGACAAATCAGCGCCAAGAACCCACTACGACATATTCCCCGAGACGCTGCCGCAAGGACCGCCGCCGCGTGGGCGTTTCCCGGTTGATGTGCGGGCGCTCCGGCGCGAGTTCCTACGCCTCCAGGCGCAGGCACATCCAGACCTGCACCCGGCCAAGGACAAGGTGCGCGCGCAGGGTATGTCGGCGCTGATCAACACGGCGTTCAAGACGCTCTCGAATCCACTTCTGCGTGCGCAGTACCTGCTTGGTCTCAGGGGCATCAATCCCGGCGAGGACGAGCAGGCACGCGTCGACGACCCGGCACTTCTTATGACAGTGATGGAGGCTCATGAGCAGATACAGGACGCGCAGACGGAGAGTGATTTGCAGCCGCTCAATGAGGAAAACGAGAAGAGAATCAAAATCAGCGAGGATATTCTGGAAAGGGCTTTCAAGGAAGACAATATTGACGCAGCTATAGAGGAGTCGGTACGGCTGAGATACTGGGTCAACATCCGTGAAAGCATTCACAACTGGGAGTCTGGCAAGCCACCAACATTACAGCACTAGAATGCATACACCGGAGGTGTTGTTGTTGTTGTTGTAAGCTAAGCACAGGAACAGGGAGGTTTACTATCTACGGGGACAGTTCATAATGATATTGTAAGATATTAAGAACGCACATTAGGCCATATAGGACAAGAAGACAATACACTGTGACGCATGTCGCCGTTGAACGATACATAGCAGGATATAGATAAGCAAATATGCAAATATACAAATATGCAAATATGCAAATATGCAAATATGCAAATACGCAGGTATGCATAGCCTAGAGCCTCAGCCCTGATCCCCCAGATCCATGGAGAAAGGCGGGGCCACTGTCAATATGCCCCGCCATAGCTACAGCTCCAGCTTCGCAGCCAACGACATCCAAGCTTCACAGTCTTCGTCTACATCTTACTGCTCGCTCATTCTGCCTGCTTCTCCTCCTCCACGAACACGCACCCATCTTGATACTATTTGCACTAGAATCTACGACTGCGATTATCCCGTCAGCACATTGCTCGAGCCTCGAACCATGAGCGTTACGCCACAAGTCGCTGACTCGATAGCCAGCATCGAGAGTCTCACCTCCGACAAAGCTGCTAGCTACCAAAACCTCATCCAAACACTCTCCTCCATCTCCAGTCCAACAAATCTCAGTGCCGACTACAATGCCATCGCCGATTCCTTTGGCCACGCGCAACTCGGCGGCATTGTAGCCACCCGCAGCGTCATCCGCACCTTCATCGACACCCTGCGGAGCATCAACCAGCCCGACCTCTGCATCAGCACTGGCCAGCACCTGCTGCAGATCCTTGACACGCTTGCCGCCGCCAACTCGGTGGTCGAGCAGACGGCCGAAATCCGCGAGCTGATCGCCTCGGCGCACGAGACCAACAGCGACTTCGCCCTCGCCGCCAAGGCCCTCGCCGAGATCCCCGTCGACACGCCGCAGCGCAAGCTGGCTCCAGTGCCGCTGGCTGCCGTGTGGGTGCGCATCGTACGCAACTACCTCGAGGTCGACGACACCGTCATGGCCGACATGTATCTCAGCAAGCTGATTCACATCATGCACGCCGTCGACGACCCCGAGCTGCGCCTGCACTACGCGCTGTCGTCAGCGCGCATCCTCGACGCCAGCCGCCGCTTCCCCGATGCTTCCGCGCGCTACATTGAGGTGTCCATGTCGCCCATCATCGCCCAAGACGAGCGCCTGCACACGCTCTCCATGGCCATCAAGTGCGGAATCTTAGCGCCCGCGGGGCCCGAGCGCACCGGCCTGCTGGGCCGGCTGTACCGCGACGAGCGCTGCAAGTCGCTGCCCGAGCACGCCATCCTCGAGAAGATGTTCCTGCAGCACTTCATCGCGCCCACCGAGGTCGACAGCTTCGCCAAGACGCTGCAGCCGCACCAGCTGGCGCTGACAGCCGACGGCACCACTGTCCTGGCCAAGGCAGTGGTCGAGCATAATCTGCTGAGCGCGTCGCGGCTCTACGCCAACATCAGCTTCGCCGCCCTCGGCGAGCTGCTGCACCTGACGCCCGACATGGCCGAAACGACTGCAGCACGCATGATTGAGCAGGGCCGTTTGGTCGGCAGCATCAACCAGCTGGAGAGCCTGGTGGTGTTTGAGAAGGCAGAGCCGGCTGCCTTCAAAAAGAACAACGAGGACGCCGTGCTCTCGCACAAGGACAAGGGCCGCGCCACGGTGCGGAATAAGCGACACATCAAACAGTGGGACTCCAACATCCAGAGTCTCGCTGAGGAAATCGAGAGCATTATGGATGCCTTGCAGCAAAAGTTCCCGGTAAGCGAGTTCTCGCCAGCCATGGAGCCTGTCACCACATACTAACACACATGGGCGTCGCCAGGCATTTGTTGCGGATAATCTCAAGGTCTAGGGAGCTTTGGCACGTGTATTCGAGGGGTTTCAAGGAGCGCAAGACTTGCTCTTTTGTCGCACTCTACACACTCTAATGACGATCATGTTTGTTTTGTTGTTTTTTACGGTGGGCTTTTTTATTTGGCGTTACGGGAATGACGGACGATGGCTGTACCAGATTACATACAGGGAACAGATACGAGACGAATGTCATGTGCAGGAGATTCAGATACTTGAATTACATGTATTGTGATAGGTCGCTAGCGACTTGCGAGTAAAAATGCAGCAGACAAATCCGTCAACAGCAGAAATGCCTCTCCCTCTCGTTACAGAAAGACGGCAATGACAACAACAGTATCCCCCTTCTTTTGCTCCATCAGCGTCCAGATACATCTGACAAGAGAAGAGAAACGACAGGAGATCTTCCTATCCCGAGCCTAGCGGATGCGAGAAGAAGAAGAAGAAGAAGAAGAAGACTAGGATGAGAACGACACGTTGGGGCATGGTCATGAAGAGAACAAGATGGGGTGCAATAAATCGGCTCGCGGGTTCATCGGTAAGTGCGAGAGAATGAGAAGAAAAAGGTGAGCGTCGTGTATTTTGTCGTCGTAGGCATCGTATAATGAGAAGATCGGGAAATGCAAGCATAACAGTTAGAGAAAGAAAGGGAGGGGGAGAAAAAAAAAGAAAAAGAAATCATGAGATAAATAACAGCCGAAAAGAAAAGTGAGGGTATAGTAAAGTGGTACGACAAGAAGAGACACCAAATCTAATAGAAAACAGATAGAAGGGGGAAAAAGAAAAGAAAAAAAAGATGAAAAGGGAAGAAAATTAGACAATGTGAACTCCATCTATACATAGCGTAGATAGAGCCCATCATGGCTAGGAAATGTCTTTTCGGTGCACCATGATATATCCCGAGTCCAGGCGTCTTGCTGCAACACCGGGCTCGTCCTCGGCCACAGCTACGTCCCAGCTTCGTTTGGCCAGTCTCTTAGACCGCCGTACAGCAGTGACGCCGCTGTTGTGGACATGTGAGCGGCCAAGGGCGGTGGTGGTGCCACCTCGACTAATCCCATGGCTGTGGCTGCGGACGTGGCCATGTCCTGAGTGACCAAACGAGTGGTGCTGTTGTGCTTGGTGTTGGTGCCGTAGACTGCCGCCGCGCACCGTCGGTCGTGTGGGTGAGGTAGATCCGAGAAAAAGATGCTCATCGCTGTTGGCCATGTGGCTGGACATGTCGGCGAAGGGAAAGTTTGTGGAGCCAAGTAAGTATGTTGGGCTGGCGGACCCGTTGGAAGATGCCGGTGAAGAGAAGGAAGCTGAGGATATGCTTTCACCGGGGTGGCCGGTAAGACACGAGTCCCCGTGTACTGATGAGATGCTCGCATGGGCGTTGGAGAGAGAAGTATTAGACCAAGTTGCCGCGAGCATGTCTCCAGGTTTTCGAGTGTTCTTGTCATTTGCCGAGACGGAAGCGGTAGACCGCACTGAAGGAGATGGCTTCATGCTGTATGGGCGTGTAGGGGTTGATGTTTGTGGTGATGAAGGTACGGACACGGACGAGGCGAGGGCAGATGCAGTTTCGCGGTCACGTGCCTGGAGACTCTTGAGGATGCGGATCAACTCGTCGGCAATGAAACCGCCCATCCAATCGTAGCCATCTTCAGTGAGGTGGATGCCGTCGTTCCAGTACAAATCTCTGCTTTGGTCGTCGAGGCTGTGGTAAGGGATCTTGGTGTGAAGGTCAAAAGGGTAGCTGGGGCAGAGAAACGATGTGTTAGTCAAAATCAGACTAATGCGGAAAAGATAAAAGGACGGTACTCACAAGCCCTCAGCGCAGTGCTGCATAATGAGGCGGTTTACCTCATCGCGTCGTTGGACCTCGTCGGGTGTGCTGAGCTTTGCTTCGGGGATAGTCAGAGCGAGAACATTCTTGCCCTTTGATAGAGGTACGGCCCAGATTTCTTGCAGGCTTTTGTAGATTTCGGCTGCCGAGGTGTTCTTGGTTATGTCACTAATATGAGGAAAACATGTGAGTATGGAGGGAGTTTAGTTGGCCAAGGTGGGTGTGTTGGGGAGGGGTGCAGATGGATGTGGATGTGGGTGGGTGAGGAACATACTTGGTGCCGCCAAGAATAATTGTCCAGTCATATGTTACTTCGCTCCCTGAAATGGTGTTAGTAAAGGCAGTTGTGTGAAGGTTGGGTTGCAGAGCCAAGCAAAGGGGAGAAGGGAAAAGGAAAAAGGAAAAAGGAAAAAGAAGCGAAAAGAGAGACAGAGCATGTCTGAAAGGTAAGACGGCTGCTGCAGGCAAGAAAAAAAGCAACTTACATCTGTGTTTTATGCGGGCATGGAATAGGCCGTCGACAACACAATCGCCGGGCATGCCATCGGTATCAACGCTGACGTCTAATCTGGGGAACTCGTCGCCAAGCATCAGATATAGGTTTCCGCTGTATGGGTGGGCGCCGGCCCCTTGGTCAAACCATCCGGAAGTGAGGGAGTCGCCCAGGCACAGCACGCGGAAAGATTTGTGGGGGAGGCGAGGAAAGGGCATGAGATCTGTTTGGCCGTGTCGCCGGGGGGCGGTGCCGGGAAGCGTGGTGAACATGGTGGATGGATGGATGCAATTATGCAGGATGAGGATGTGGATGTAATGCAGGGTGGTACTGGATTTGGTGCACAGGAAGTGGTGCTATGTTGATTTGCGGTATGGATGATTGGTTGTTGGCAGTGGTGGTGTTGGTGGTGGTGGCGGCGATTGTGTCGTCTTGAAAAGTGTAATTACACAATGTCGTCGACGCAAGCAGGACAAAGAGGATTGTGATTTTTACAAGAGGCCGTCGGGAGACTGATATTGATATTGATATTGATGCCGGATAGAAACGGCTGCAGAGGCTGCCAAGGCTGCAGAGGCTGCCGAGATGGTGGTCACCGAGTGGGTGTTGGCGGGGTTGATACGTGAACTCAGGAGCCGTTTTAGTCAAGTAGAGTAGATTTCCGGCACAAGAGGATGGAGATAAGAAGCCGAATAAAAGCCGTGGAAACGAGTTTTATCGAGACGCTGGTGAGCTTCTCGTGTGAAGATGAACAGGAGAAATAGGACTGGTAGGCGAGGGCAGCAATTAATTGGGCGCGGGACGCGGATTGGCGTCAAGATCAAGAAATGAATGCAAGAAGAGAGACAGACAGAGAGAAAGAGACAGAGAAAGACAGAGATAGAGAGAGAGAGAGAGAGAGATCGGTGGTGCCGTGGTCTGAGCAAGCAACGATCTCTCCCTGGTCAATGGGCCAGTCTGGAACTTGGGAAGCTAATGTGAGACTGAGGCCTGGCGAGGTGTGGATTTGGGTGAGTGTGGTGCTGGTGCAGGTGCTGGTAATACAGGCGGGCTGGTGGGCTGGTGGGCTGGTGAGCGGGTTGGCGTAACGGCAACAATGTTGTTCGATAGCAGCACAGCTTGTATATTGACCGTGTGCGTGCGTAGTTGGTTTGGTTCTTGGTTCTCGGTTGTGTTGTCTTGGCCGGAGTGGATGTTTTAATGCCAGACTGGGGATGAAGACAAGGGCGGGAGTAGAGCAGAGCAGAGTAGAGTATAGTAGAGCAAAGTAGAGCTATGGTCAGATCGTGGCGGATTCCCCACGAAGAGGGGGGGGAAAAACAATTCAGGGGAGGCGAAGACAGCAGCGAAGGCAACGGCAAAAGAGAGAAGAGGCGAATGGGGTGAGCTGAGAGAGCAGATCAGCGCAGAGTAGAGCAGAGCAGAGCAGAGCAGGGCTGGAGAGGCAGCAGATTTGAGGGTGAAACAAAAGACGGCGATGTCAATATCTGGCAAGCACAATATCACAACATGACACTCTTGTGCTCAGTGCAAAATGAAGAAGAGAGGGGGGGAGAAACTCGCGATCGTTAGCGTGGAGAAGAAGGGCGAAGAGGAAAAATGAAAGAGAGGAAAAAAGACAAGGAGAAAAGAACGGAGAGAAGAAGAAAAAAAAAGAAGTCAAGGTGGTGAAAATAGAAAGCAACACAAGCAGGCAAGGCCAGACCGGGCCAGGCCAGGCCAGGCAAGGCAAGGCAAGGCAAGGCAAGGCAAGGGACTCTGGATCTGAGTTTAGGTTGGGCGGGCGGCCGGGCTTGAGTGCGAGAAGACTGATTGGCTTTGGTTGTACTACTAGTGGGCACTGGTGGACACTGGTACACTGGTATACTGGTACATTCACCAGTACATACGCCAGTACATGCCTACAGAAGATACATTTTCTATCTGCTACTTGCACTAAATTCTAACCCGGATGGCTAGCTTCAACAGCTTGCAGTAATAGCCGTGGGCTGAGCTGGGCTGGGCTGGGCTCGGCTCGACTGGGCTGGGCCGGTGCTTGCCCTTTGCTATTTCTAGCTTGGAGGCATTTTTTTGTGTGTTCGTTCGTTTTAGTAGAACGAGGGCAGGAGAGAGAACAAAAAAAGAAGAGACTAGGCTTCCTTCTGTCAGATTTGAGGCAGGCCAGCATCAGGGCTCTCTCTCTCTCTTTCTCTCTCTCTCTGTTGGGAAAGGAGAAGCAATAGAAACAGCAACAGCCAAAAGAACAACAAACGAATGGATATTCAACGTAGCAGGTGCGTACGTACGCTCATGCCTACATACACTCAGATACATAGCACAGGTTGATAATTAAAACATTCATTTATTTGCATCTGCATCTGCATCTGCCTGCGTACACAGATACACACAGTCAGTGGCATGCATGTCTGCCCTTTTTGTGGGTGTCTGTCTGTCTCAACAGCAACCAGAGACCAGACCAGACTAGACCAGACCACAGCAAAACAAAGCCCTAGCCGGTCCATCACGTTCTAGAGCCTAGCCAACGTCACACATTTCTTGGGATGGGACAGACGTCGTCTGACCATGTTTTTTTTTCTTGTTTTGGGTGTAGACAATGATCAGAGGTTTTTTTTTCGAATAGCGAGAAAATTACAGATGAGGGGAGAGGAAATAAGGACAAGTGAAAATAAAAAAAGAAAAAAAGGGAAAGAAAAAAAAAGGCTTGAACCAGCCAATCCCCTTCCACCGTGGATGCACAAAACGTGGTTGGGCTTTTGTCCAGGCGGCCGTCTTTCCTGTTCTCGCCTTCGCCCTCGCCCTCGCCCTCATTAGTAATCTGCTGTGTGCCACATTCTGGAACCCGGGCTAGACCTGGCTGGCCCATAGTCACCCTCATCCCCTGGTCTGTTCTGGCCTCCCCTTGTCCCTGCATCGCCATTTTTGTGGTCCTTTTTTTGTTCCGTCCGTGTATCTATGTGGTCGGCTAGGCTGGCAGCAAGCTGTCTGTCCTGCCGTTCCAGTGTTTCACTACACTACACCCCTTCCCTTTGCTCGGGAAAAAAAGAAAAAAAAGAAAGAAAATACAGGCGCCCCCTTCGTCACTCCCCCCCCCCCCTATGGGGGCTCTAGGCCTCTAGAACTCTAGGCCTCTGGGGCTCTGGGGCTGTGGCAGGCCCCACTATAACACTCAAGAAAGACAAAGACAACGAAAGACAACAGGACAAAACAGGGCAGGGCAAACTCAGCTCACGCACTTACTAACTCACTCACATACACCAACACACACACTCTCTCCCCCTCCCTCTCCCTCTCTCTCTCGTGCGCACGCCCCAGACTGGATACCGACCGGTCTAGACCAGCCCCACATATATGCGATTCATTTGTCTGCATGTTCTGTGTTATAGGCGCTCTTGCGAGTGGTGGGGGTGGGGGTGGGGCAATGCTTTGACAAAATTGATAAGGCTGGGTTTGTGTGTTTCTCTTCTTTTGTTCTTCTTGTTCTGCATGGCGAGCATGTCGACAGAAAAATTAGAGCAAATGGTTGGATGACCAGCCTGTCTTGGCTTTTAGGTTTTTACATCTTTGCTTCCTGTTTAGTGATTGCTTGAAGACTTGGACATGTGATGTGATACAAAGAGCGGTGGGCTGTCCATGAAAAATCGTGGAGTCTTGATATTTCACAGATAGTCAAGTCACAAGATGGTTTGAAGAAAACGAAATATAGAATCGTGCCTTTTTTTTTGGTTTGCACATTCTCACCCGCTGTGCTGTACTGCACTGCACTGTACTGCTGGCTGGCTGGCTGGCCGCCCTGTTTCGCCCAGCTCAGGCGTAAATACAGTTGATCCTACTACTAACTCCCTTCGTCTCCTCCTCCTCTTCCTCTTCCTTCTCCCTCATCACAAACCTCGTATCGTGTCAGGCCGGAAAGGAAACACCAAAACAGACAGGACGAATGAATAAAAAAAGTTTTCAAGTTCAATTCAGTTCAATTCGGTTTTTAAAAAAAAAAAAAAAAAACATTCAGACACCCTTCTAACACCATGTCTATCATGTGCGCACTAGAGAGAAAGCAAAATAAACAAAGAGAGCTCCCTCCTCCTCTTCAAACAGCAAGCATAGCCAGACCAGCACGCACGCACATGTGGTGTAATCCCAAGCATACATACATACATGCATGCATGCATGCATGCAACGTGTAGTCACAGGATGGCTCGATTCAGGCTGGTGCTCTGCAGTTTTGTGCAGTACTGTGCAGTGCCGTCCAGTGCTGTGCACTGTAGTATAGCGCTATACTGCACTGTACATACTGTACACTTTCTGCTCTGGGCCGGCCTACAGGTAGCTGTGATTCAAGCGAGCCAGCTAAACATGCCTGTTCCCCCCCGCTGACTGCTACACTTGATGGGCGATGCCATGCGCTGCTCCCACTCCCCACTAGTCCCATCCCGTACACTGTGTCATCCATTGTTCTAGACCAGTCTCCGTTGCCATGCATAAAGCAAGCCATCCATCGCATCACGCCACGGGCATCAACACAAAAACGCCGTAACGAGCAATCCAAATGCAACACATCAAGCCGTTCAAGGATAGATCAGCAAGCCCCATCCACACATTCATATGTCTGTAAATACACAAGTACATGTGCAAATCCAGGCCCGTCCGTACAACAACACTTGGCATATGTGTGAACCCTGCAAGTGTCTTCTGTGCTTGGGAAGGGGGGGCTCCTGTTCGTGTGTACACACTTACTCCACCGCCCTGTTTCCTTTTTTTAATTTTCTTGTATTTCTTTTGATTTATTTCTTTAATTTTCTTTATTTCTTTTTTTTTTAAATTTTCCTGTATTTCTTTTGATTTATTTCTTTTGATTTATTTCTTTTGATTTATTTCTTTAATTTTCTTTATTTTCACATTCCATGCAAGTCTCCCTTGTGTTCACAAAGTGACCCCAGTGTGTAACCCCAACCCTTAATATCAAAAAAGCCCAATGCATCTTATGTTATTACAATCATAGCAATCGAGGCTTAAAAAAAAAAGATTGATTTATCTCACTTCGACTGGAATCATTCAAGACACATTTTGTTCTAATCAAGCCATCCATTGTTTTTTCCCATGCATTTTTCCTGTCCCCTTCCTGTCCTTGTTGCTGGACCGTAAAATGGTCTAGACCCAGCAAGAGTCTGGCTTCAATCTCATATAACGGGGCCTCAGCTTCTTGATATCATGTCCGTGCGTGCTATCATATAGGCCCCGTTCATCTTCCTCATTCCACCATCTGAACAAACACTCCAAGTCGCACACCTTATCTTCGTTGCCCACTTTCCTGGATCTGATTTAGGGATCCGATTCCTGAGGTTCTGTATTTCGGGGTTTCTTTTTGGTCGGTTATACTTTTTTTTTCTCTCTCGTCCATTTCGGAGCCGACATGAGAAAAAAAAAGAAGAAGAAGAATCAGAAAAAAAGAAAATAGACTAAAAGCTTAATATGGGATTTAAAAAAGAAGTTCAAAAAAAGAGAACCAAAAGAAGAATGATCAACAAGTCCCCCTCCCCCCCCCCCCAAAAAAAAAGAACTCGCCCCATGGGCAAAAACGCGGGGAGGATAGGGGACAACCCCCCATCTCCACTAAATCCTTGAGGACGACCCAGTGAGGGCAGGTCCAAGGTAATCTTAGCTTCTAGAAGGATGCCAGAAAGAAGAGAACAAGACAGAGCAGGTCGGATAGATACACAGCCCAAGTTGCCCAAGCAGTTCAATTCCTTTCTTGTCATTTTCATTTCTTGTTTCCTTTTTCTCATTTCTATTTCTCTTTTGCCGGCCATTGACACCAGCCAGCCCAACAACCGGGAACAACCCCCCTTTGTTGATTAGGTCCGATCTTCCTGAAGCTTACTGATTCTCTGATTCTTTCCACTGCTAGGAATATTTCTTTTTGGATGTGGCTTGGAATCCAGCTGTGAATGTGCATAGAAAAAGCCCCGCTCCCCTCCCCTTCCTCCACCGCCTCCTCAAAGGATATATAAAAAGACCCTAAACATTGTGCCTATACTACTAGGGTTAGCACCGGTCAACTCACTCGAGCCGAGGCAAGTCAGCCGAGGCAAGTCAGCCGATGTAAGCCGGCTATGTGATGTTGGTGAGAGTCATACCCGCTGTAAGACAGTCTCGCAGTATTTCTAGATCTGAGTAGTGTTGGCTACTCATCCAAGTGCGCGTGTAATCTGGGACAACCGCGTTTGACCGGCGTGGCATACTGCACGGTCTCATGATGGGTGGTAGGTGATGTAACTCCATATTCAGACAGATGCGCAGGCACACAGCCAGTTCAGAAGGCGTACACATATGCAGCCGCAGGGTCAAAAAATGGCTGTTGATGGTCATATGACCGGCTGTTCTTCACTATATCGATTGGCCTGCTACCATCAGGCCGTGTAGATATACGGCGTGGTAGTACAAGATTACATCCAAATCCAAACCATCCCGTTGTTGGCCAGTATTTGCCGTATGCCAACTCGCACGATCAAAATCTAGTGTGGCTATGGCGCAATGAGGTTGGAATGAGTGACAATACTGTGAAATACGTACTTTTAACAAAAATCCCGACCCAAAAGTGTCTGTATTTGTCACCAGTGCAGATGCTTGGGGTCAACAGAGTCTCTGTGTAACATGAGCGCAAGACTTCCACCTCATCTGTGTTAGTGGAACTATGCCTCTAATGACAACAAAGTAGAGTATAAGTATATCAAAATGTATGTCGGCATCTTGATTAGGAGTAAATAATAGTCCAAGCTATGTATATCTTTCTTTAAAGCATCATGTACGCCCCAATACATATTGGTGTCCTAGCTAGAGTGGCGGGAGCAGACCACAGGCTATCTACCAGCGCGTATATCTTCACGACATCTTTGCGCCTCTAACCAAAAAAAGAAAGAACCGGTAGACTCTCGTGCTCTATATAACTCTTGACTCATCTTTCATTTTATCGTAATATCATATCGACTCCTGATGTTGTGCCTTGTTCGCAGACGCCGAGCCGGCGCTGGCATATATCAACCCTTATGTTGACACAACCCTAATTTACAAGCGCAGTATCGGCATTGCTAACCCTTGGATACAATAAACCCTTGCCAATGATGCGGCGAGGTGCTTTCGAGTCGAAACGGCTTAGGGTTGCTTTTTTTCGTCTCTATTTCACAAGGGTTCTGCAAGCAACTCCATGTTGTGGTTGTTGTTTCTGTTGTGCTTGGGCCTCTTCGGAAGAGTAGGATCCTTGTTAGAAGGCGTTTCAGGATTTGTCGTTGCCTTATCGCTAAATCTCTCGCTCGGCCGACTGCGACTTTTGGTGTGAAGGGAGGGAGGGAGGGAGGGAGAGAGAGGAGAGGAGAGAGAGAGAGGAGAGAGAGAGAAAGTGACAGACAGACAGACAGAGAGACACACACGAGCAAACAAGACATATACCCCTTTTACACTACGGATTTGTGCGGTACAAAGACGGCCAAAGGTCTCGGCGCAGGCACAGGCTTTCTGGACTGCACAGTCGAAGCATACCCATTTTGAGATGACAGTTGACAGCAACCAAGACGCAGCGCTTCCAGAGACCGCAGACACACAATAGGCCATGCAATGCCATGCCGTGTGCCGGCTCGCAAATAGAGTTACAAACCAGGCAAGGAGAACGCCTTGGCCCTTCTCTGGCTTGAAGATTCATCAGCACCAGGAACAGCGGGACACCAGGCAACATCAAGCTTGCTACACATGTGAGTCTTGGAGACTTATTGGCCAAGGGTCTACTACTGTGTATGCATGATATAGATACCCATTGAATTCTTCACAGGCCTGCCCAATACATGCGTGGGGGGGCAAATGAGTTCGAGTGTGTACGAAGCGAAGTTTAGCAGTGCGTTATATAGCAGCGGTAGCAATAACGGGCTGGTAGAAACAGAAAGCACTACACAATTTCACGTGGAACGGTGCCATGCCGGATGGCGTTGACGTTGACCCAAGGCGAGGGAGGGGAGGGGAGCAGGCCACCAGCGAGAGAGAGAGTGAGAGAGAGAGAGCAGACCGAGAGGGCGAAAGCAAGGCGAGAAAGCAAGAGACTCTTCAAGGGCCGGGTCAGGCCACTGGCTTTCTTTTTTCTTCTCAGAACGGTGGGATGATTTGGATGTGTAGCATGTTAATATGAGCATCTCCAGCAGATCACCGAAGAAGGCCAGAGCGTCACAAGCGAAAGCCTCCTTCAAACCCCGGCAGTGTTTTACAGAGGGTTCATCGCCTCCTTGTCTTGTTCTTTTTGGGGACTCTTTTTTCGAGGCGTGAAGACGGGAAGAGCAGACTTGGGTTTTGATTTTCTTTATTTTCCTGTATTGCTGCTGGGATATGTGGTTGCTTGGTTGTGGAGTTTTGGGGTTGGGATGATGTTGGTGGTGTTATTTGTAGGTGGTGGTGTAAGTGAGAGGTACATTGGTACATCGGTACATTGGTACTTGGGTACATGTTTGGCCAACTTACACGCGGACAAAAAAGCGGTCCATGCTGCAAGGTACGTACCACGCTACCAACATGCATGTACCTTCGCATGTGCCTTGTACTTGTGTACTTACATGCCCCCCCCTCCCCTTCGACTCAATCTCCACCCATGCTATGAACTTGGGGTCTTTTTTTTTTTTTCTTTTCTTTTTCTTCTTCTTGTTTTCGTTTTTGCGGGCTCAGACCGCCTTACGAGGAGTCTCGCTGTATTTCGGTAAACCTCTACTAGCAGAAAGGAAGCCCAACAGCTGAGATGGGACTCCGGAGATGTCCAGCGAGAAGCCAAATTACATAGCACAGCACAGCACAGCACAGAACATCACGGCACGGCTTGTGTGCAAGTAAAAGGGCCTTTTTTCTTTCTTTCTTTCTAATGGGGGGGAGGGGGGGGATGAACAGGAGTTGCCATGATCTCAGAAAACCACCACCGCCAACCAAGCTCCGGCCTGGCCTTGGGTGAAGGTTGACGCCCTCGCCTTGTGCCAGTCTTGTCTGGCATATTGTATCACACAACTGCCATTGCTCTGACAAGCTTAGTACCGGCAGAACACGCAGAGCCTGGCTGGCTGTGGGCTGGCCCTGGGTTCTAGTCTCGCTGGCTCTGGTCTTGCTGGCTCTGCCTCTTCTGGCCTGGCTCTCTGACCCGTCTGGTACATGGCCAAGCATAGCCGAATTGTATACCACAGCCGAGACGAGATATTGCTCCATAGCCCAAGTCCAAGGCCCAGAGCGGTCTGGGCGAGAGCAAGTCCTCGGCTTCGCTTGTAAGTCTTAGAGCACTAAACAGGTTGTCTGCTTCTTTCGTCGTTATGCAAGAGACAGGGAATGCCAAGGTGCTGGGATATAGCCAGAGGTCAGACAGACCAAGGCCGAAGAGTGGAGGAGGAAGAGGAGGAGGAGAGGGCCGTTGTTTCCACTTGCCTTAGAACAGCTAGCTAAACCAGAAACCAGAAACCAGGGACCAGAAACCAGAAACCGGCAAGACACAGACAGCATTAACAACAGGACAGCGTGGTGCAGCAGAGCAGGAGGAAGAGGAGGAGAAGAGGAGGAGAAGAGGAGCCTGGGATGTGGAACAATAGAGAGAGGCCTGGGTTGCATTTCTATTTCAGCAGTGCTTGTTTTTCTTTTGTTCTTTTCTTCCTTTTGTTTTTCTTTTCTTTTTCTCTTTTCCCTTTTTCTTTCTTTTGCTTTCTTCTGCTCTCCTCTGCGGATCTCCCATATCTCGCTGTGTGTGTGTGTACCTTCTGGGAAGGCCTTGATATCAGTTTCTCTATTACTTCCTTTTTTTCTTTCTTTCTTTCTTTCTTTTTTTTTTTTTTTTTTTTTTTTTTTTTTTTTTTTCTTTTTTTTTTTTTTTCTTTTTTTTAATTTTTTGCTCCCGCCTGTACTATCCACCTATCCGACTCGTCTGTCTTCCGCTTGTGCGTCTCGTGCCGCCGACCTTTTCTCTTCTCTTCTCATCGTCGATCGATATATATGCTTTTGATATCCCACCCCCCCCTGAGATTTAGTGCGGCCGGCCTCTGCCATCTAGTCAACAACACGGTCCTCTGCAGATTTGCATACTCGCACGCTCTTTGAAGACATTTGCCAGCTTTTTTGTCCTGACTGCGTCTTGCTCTGTGTGTGTGTATGTGCGTGCGTGTATTTTCCTACTTACTGAAAATCGGGTTCTTGTCCTTGATTTGGTCTCTGCTGCTGCCATCATTCTCTGGGCTTTCCTCGCCATACTCTTGCAACAGCTACAGCTACAGCTACAACTACATCTACATCTACAAACACACCCATATCTACGACGACCACTACAACCGCAGCCTCCCCCCCCCGTCAACCATGGCCATCACCGGCGTGCGTGCCCGCACCATCCTCGGTCCTCTGACCACCACCTTCACGCCTCCCGCCAGCTGCACCAGGCTCTTTGGCGAGTGCTCAACCTGCTTCCAAGGATGGCGGGCACAGGTGTGCCTCGAGACTAAACAAATCGAAAATACCGACTGCTGGCCCGCCACGTCTGAAGGCGCCCCGAGTGCCACCCAGCCGCTCCAGGGCTGGGGCTTTTACTCTCCCGGTGTCGTATGTCCTGCCGGCCACTACTCGGCCTGCTCAGCTACCGCAGGCTCGACTAGTGGCTGGGAGGTGCAGTTCTCCATGCTGCCGGGCGAGACCGCCGTGGGCTGCTGCCCCGAGTAAGTTGATTCTGCTTCCCATGTCCACTGTCCTGCTCCGCGCTGCCCAGACACGCTAACATGACCGTCTCTTCCGTTTTCTCCCGCGCACAGAGGCTACAGCTGCACAGCAGATCTGGCTGCCGGCATCGCCCAGACATGCGTACAGTACAACACCATGGGAACGCTATCAACACTCTCCTGCGACGGCGCAACGACCATCACAGGCTCCACCGTTCTCACCAACAACTTCGACTACTTTACCGGCTACGCCCCTCTCATCCAGATCAACTTCCGGGACGTCGACCTGGGTAAAACCAGCAGTGCCTCACCTACTGTTTCAAGTCCGACCTCTGAGACCGCCAGAGCTTCTGTCAAAGCTACCGGCTCCGGCACCGGTACTGCCACCAACACCGCCACGCCCCTTGTCGCAGCTGAGGGCGCCACGTCGGGCTCCTCCAGCAACGGCCTCTCCACCAGCGCCGTCGTCGGCATCGCCATCGCCGTCTCGCTCGGCATCCTCCTCACAGCGCTCATCGCCGGATGCCTGCTCTGGAGACGGCGCCGCCGCCAGCCCGGAGGCGCCATGGGCCCGCAGGAGCTCGACGGCGGGGGTATAGGCATGGGCATGCACGCAGGCGGCGGCATGTCGTCGACCGACTCGAGCCCCGTGTCCGCCGTGTCCTCGCACGCCATTGGAGGCAAGATGCTCGAGATGAGCATGCCGGCCTCAGCATACGTATCGCACATCAAGTCTGCCGACGACGGCTACAACAACTACAGAGGCGCATACGAGCCGCCTGCCAAAATGCCTGCGGCCCCGGCCATGGAGCCTGTGGAAATGGAGGGCAGTCTGCCGCCATATGGGCACAACGGGAACATGGCCGAGTTAGCCGTTGAGCCAAGGTCGACGGTGTAGGTGCGAGAGTTGTGGCGGCAGAGGTTTTATTTTTTATTCTTTTATTCTTTTATTTTGTCTTTTTTCTGTCCTTTTTGTGGGTTTTTGTATTCAAGACAGAGGTCGGAAGGGCAACGGGCGAATTACACGGTCAGGCAGCACTTGATATTGAGCAGCGCAACTTATACTGTTTTTTTCTTTTCTTTTCACGTTTATTTTCGTCCTCTTTTCTGTTCATTATTCTGTTAATCACGCTCGTGTCCATAGAAAATCTAAAAAAAAATAATCGTCGACAACCTCCGATACGGGGAATCGAACCCCGGCCTTCTCGGTGAGAGCGAGATATCCTAGCCCCTAGACCATATCGGACT
>JADILG010000376.1:0-18835 GCA_017591655.1 Thielaviopsis populi
AGGGAGGGAGGGAGGGAGGGAGGGAGGGAGGCAGGGAGGGAGGGAGGAGGGGGAGAAGAAAGGAAAGGAAAGGGGAGAGAGAAAGGGGAGAGAGGAAGAGGAAGAGGAAGAGGAAGAGGAGGAGGAAGAGGAGGAAGACGAAGAGAGTGTGTGAAAGAAAGAGAAACACCGCGACAAGGGAAAACCCGTAAACCATGTATACAGGATACAGGGGAAGGTCATGAAAGCAGGAGATCAAGACGCTTTGCCAAATATAGAAGAACCCAAAATTTCAATGACGGGACCGGGCGCTGCTGCGGCTGCGGCTGCAAATCTGCCAATGGCTGGAGCGAGTGAGAGTTGGCAGTGCAAGGGAGGCCGGGAAGCCGTAGAGATGAGATGAAGGATGGCACTGAGGCACTGAGGCACTGAGGCATAGAGGCACAGAGCTGAGGGCACAGAGGCACCGTCTAGCCACGATGAGCTAGCTAATGACAATGGGCCAGAAGAGGCAATGGTCATCTGTGTCCTGGTCCTTGGCACTCCTCAGCGACGACAGGTATCGCGTGTCCCAGGTGCTTCCAGAAGCTTTAGCCAACTCTTGACGCATTCTTCTCCCAGCGACACCCTCCCCCTCCCCATCCCCATACCCCAAGTGGACGCCGGCGCGGACGGACCTTTGTTTGTCGCTGGTGTTGAGTCGTGTTATGTCATGCTGTCCTATGTCATGTTTGTTCTTGTTCTTCGGTTTCCCGACGGCCTCCCGCGCTGACGCCTGAGACGGATTGAGAGCATATTTGTTGAGGGTTCTGCAGAATACGAGAAAAAAAAAGAATCATCCGGATTGGATTGTCTGGTGACGTTGGGATAACTGATGGTGATGGGTAAGTGGAGGCTTTATTCTGGAACAGGGGACAGGGACTTGAGTGGGGCCTGGTCATTGGCCTGGAGTGGCTGAGTGGCTGAGTGGCTGAGTGGCTTGGGAGTAGCTGGCTTAGCTGATCAAGGTTGGACTTTAGTGAAAGTTGGCCGCTGCTCTATCGACTAGAGGTGTATAAAACACCTGCCAGCTACCGCCTTCCGTGAGCCAGCGGTGGGCATGTAGCAAAATACAAGGAGTGGGAGTGGGTGTGTGGGTGTGTGGGTGGATGGGTGGCTTAGGCTCTGACGCCCTGTCCGTCTCCTTCGTGCAGCTCGTGTTTGTATCTTTTTATAGCACTCTAGAAGTCCCAGAAGCCCTGAACAGGATCGTGCTTACAGGGAAATGGGCCCCTGGAGATCTCTGGCTGCTGCTGCTGCTGCTGCTACTGCTGCTACTGCTGCTGGCCCAGGACAAGCTGTCAATCAATCAATCAATCAATCGCTGCACTTAATTAACGATTGATGCTTGCTCGCCTTCGCCTGGCCGTTAGTTAAATTCACGTCAATTCTTTTCTTTTATCTTCTCTCTCCATAAACACATCATCTCTTCACTCACGCTCTCGTTTGTTTTGTTTTCTTTTCTTTCTTCTATCTTGCCGTCAGACTCTGTTAGGCTATTTGTTCTCGGCGTCTTCTATATATTTGCTTTCTTCGCTGCACTGCTTGGATTGGTCGATTCGCTCCAGCGCTGTGTCTTGCTTACTTATATCGAGCTAGCTTGTGTGTGCTCCTGTTTCTGTCTGCCTCCGTCTGGCTTTCCCACGACCATACCAATCATCTCATCCCTCATCTCCATCTCTCGTCGCTCGCCCCAACCCACTGCACAGCACAGCATTTGCTTCGTCACCCGTTTCTTCTCTCGAGCTTCTATATAAAGCAGCCTGTCCAGGCCGCCTACTGCACTCAAGCAACCCGCTGCTTATCTGCCTTCACTACCCGCTGCCCACACGCCTGCCCCAGAAGCTATACGTCACGAAGCTCTGCCTCCCCAGGCTTCACTCACTGCAACACACGACACCCGGTCGACTTCTTTCTCGTCATCACCCCGTGCCCGACTCGGCCGACGCCCCGTACAAGACACCATGTCAGGCACTGCCACAAATGCGATTCGGAGGTTCGTCTTCTCTCTCTCTCTCTCTCTCTCTCTCTCTCTCTCTCTCTCTCTCTCTCTCTCTCTCCCTCTCCCTCTGCCTGCTGCCTGCTGCAGCCGCACCAACACCATGAAAACGAACCCCTCCCCGCTGACACATTCGCAGAAAGCTCGTCATTATTGGCGATGGTGCTTGCGGCAAAACCTCGCTGCTGAGTGTATTTACATTGGGCTACTTCCCTACCGTGAGTTTGGCCATGGCCCATTTGGCCGCACCTGTGCTCTCTTCACTCCACACGCAGTCTCCCATACTAACACGCCTCGTCTCTGCCAATAGCGATATGTGAGTTGAGACCCCGATCGATTTCCACAAGAACACAATCTCTCTGCGATACCCCGATACCCGTTTGCCGACTGCACCTCCGCCGCCAAATCCCGACGAACAGCCGACGGTGACCCCTACCACCACCACTACCACCCTCACCAAGCTATACAGTCTCCTTCTCTTATCGCCTCCCGTCTAACCGGCCTTCTTCTTTTCTTTTTTCCCGCGTTGCTTGTAGATCCCGACCGTCTTTGAAAACTACGTGACCGACTGCCGTGTCGACGGCAAATCAGTGCAGCTCGCGCTCTGGGATACTGCCGGCCAGGAAGACTACGAGAGATTGCGCCCTCTGGCATACGCAAAGGCGCATGTGATTCTGGTTGGCTTTGCGGTTGACACGCCTGATTCGCTGGACAATGTGAAGCACAAGGTGCGCAAATCTGCCCCCTCCCCCTTCTCTTTGTCTCCTCTCCCAAGCATACACCTCTAAGCCCAAGCCTGCACTACATCTAAGCTCAAGCGAATTCCGGGCCCAGTCTCATGCTCCAGTTTGAGCCCAAGCATAAGCTTAGGCTTAAACACCAAATCAACCCCTCCCAATCTTACAGCCAATCTCCATCTCCCTTCATCTCAGTGTCTTATTTGCTAACCTCGTACCTCGTTTCCTGCGTCGCCTCTTGCTTAGTGGGTCGAAGAAGCCACCCGCCTGTGCCCTGGCGTGCCCATCATCCTCGTCGGCCTGAAGAAGGACCTGCGCGAAGACCCCGTGGCCATAGAGGAGCAGCGCAAAAAGTCGCTGCTCTTTGTGACCTCCAACGACGGCGAGTCCGTGGCTAAGGAAATTGGTGCGCGCAGATATCTCGAGTGCTCCAGTCTGACGGGCGAGGGCGTTGATGACGTGTTTGAGGCTGCTACGCGCGCTGCGCTGTTGACCTTTGAGAAGGGCGAGGGCGGGAACTGCTGCATTGTGCTGTAGGGTTCTTGTGTCATGTCCGTCTCTCTTTCCCTCTATTCTCGAGTCTGGTTGCTTGGCTCTGCATATCTGCGTCTACGTTTGCGTCTGCGATCTCGACCTCAGCCTTGGCCTCAATGTCTCCCCCCCCTCCCCCCCGTCTCTCCTTCCAACAAAAAAAGAAAGAAAAAAAAAGAAAAAAGGCTGCTGCTGCTGAAACGGCCCTAATATGTACTAGTGCCAATCCAATCCTGCCATCGCTCTCTCGTTCCGTTCATGGCCGACTGCCCGGCCGGCGGACGCGCGTGTTCATCATCTGGCCTGGCTGGCATTGAGCGAACTTTTTGATGCATGCATGCATACATATTGGCCGAGCATGCGAGGTTGCGAGAATGTGAGGATGTCAGGATGTGGAAATATCGGAATCTCGGAATCACAGGGTGAGGCTTCTCCTCCTTATCGTCAATACTCTGCGCGGGCGGGCGTGTAAGTGCAAGTGGAAGTGGAAGTGCAAGCATCCCAATGCCGCCGCCACACGCAGCCAATAGCGAGTATCCCACCCGTTGATATAAAGAAGAAGGGAGAGCAGGCGAAGCGCAAAGGTCGCGTCAAGCTTGCGGAGCTATAGCCCACAACAAGCAAGCCTTTGCAAGCAGACGGTAGTATTGTACATCTACCACTGTAGCATCGATATCGACATGGTACGGAAGCATAACCTAGGACTTGCTTGCATTGCAGGCTGGAAGGATTTCTGGGGGGGAGGGGGAGAGAGGGAGGGGGTGAAAGTCTACTTGAGATAGGGTCACAGTTAGCTAGACCAGGCTAGCTAGCATGGAGGTCAGTTGCCTTGTGTTGGTGATAGTGGAGCGATGGAGGAGTGTAGCAGTGTAGCAGTGTAGCAGTAGCTTAGTAAGTGTGGCAATGTGGCAATGTGGCAGTGTAGCTCATAGCTAGAAAGAGAAGAGAGCAGAAGCAAGCTCTTGCTCTTGCTCTTGCTCTAGCTCTAGCTCTAGCTATAACAAATTGACAGGACTCTGGCCAAATGCAGTTGCAAGCTGCGGGCTTCTGTTGACCAATTGGGACCTGGTCACAATCATAGGTACACAGGTACACAGACTCTGTACATACACCTCTGTCCACCAGTTCTATCTATCTAGAGCAGCCCTCTAGCTTCCTATACAAGCAGGCAACATAACATCACTCTTATCAAAAGCTCTTATCAAAGCAAGCTCGACACTCGAAACCTTCAAGTCCAAGACTTGAAACTCAAATACAATGGCTGTGTCTCTACACACTAGGCCTCCTTCTTTCCTCCTTCTTCCCTCGTGGTTCCGCTGTACAAGGATACACGATAAGCAGCACATCTTGATTTTAACACGCCATGCCATGACAGGGGCCTAGCGCCCAACAAAGTTCATTCATTGCACGTGCTATTGTACTATCTCTTTACCTATTTACCTCTCTACCTCTCTGCATGTAACTTGGTACTTTTCCTGATACTTTCTAGAACTGGACGTCTGTAGGGGAAAGGGTTTGGTTCATCTTGTCTATCAAAATCTCTCTTCTATGTTTCCTGATCTTCTTTCCCGCACCTCTTTCCTCTATTTTCTGACACTTTTTTCCCTTTTTTTTCCTTTTTTTTTCTTTTTTTTCTTTTTTTTCTTTTTTTTCTTTTTTTTTTTTTTTTTTTTTTTTTTTTTTTTTTTTTTTTTTTTTTTTTTTTTTTTTTTTTTTTTTTTTTTTTTTTTTTTTTTTTTTCTTATCCTCTCTTCTGCCTGTGCGCCGCCTTTGCCTCTTCCCAACTCATTCGTTGAGCCTCAATACCGCCGCGAGCGCAGTGCTAGACGGGATGGAAGCTCCGCGCAGGCGAGCTCGCCATGTCGCCCGTGAAGCTGCAACCCCTCCTTTCGTACTCTCGTCGTTCTCTTTCTCCCCTTCTCTTCTCTTCCTTTCCCTTCCCTTCCCTTCCCTTCCACACGCCCCCTCGCTTGATTGCTCGTGCTTTCTGCCCATTGCTCTGAACCACTCGGTCAGTCTCCGTCTGTCTGTCTGTGTGTGTGTGTGTCCCTCTTTCCTCCTCCTCCTCCTCCTCCTCCTCCTCCTCCTCTTCTCCTCCTCTTCTCCTCTTCTTCTCTCTGATCTGCTTTTCTTGTGTTTCTTTTCTTTTTCCTCTCCCGCTAGTCTCTCTCTCTCTCTGTCTCCCTCCCTTGGTGTCTGTGTCTTCTTTCTGCTGGTTTCCCCGTCTCTTCCATTGCTGCGCCCGGCCTGGTTTTTTTTGCTGTTGTTTCTTTTTAAATTAGGCTTGGCTAGTTCTCTTCAAAGCGACCTTGTCTGCCCCGGAAAGCCCTGGCCGGCCATGTATTCTAGCAGCACAACCTTGTTACATATTTGCTTGCTTGTACCCCGGACACCAAGCTTGTACCATGTGTGTGTACAATGGAGGTACACCGAATGTATGTTTGGATATAGATAGAAACAGAGTAGCAGTGCTAAGCAGGCGGTTGGAGGCAGCTCTTGTTGCTTGTTGCTTGTTGTGCTATAAAAAGCCAGAAAAAGGCTCGGAAGGAAGAGGCAATGTCGAGTTGTTCAGCCAGAAGGAATGAAAAAGAAGAAAAAAACCGAGTCAAAGTAACTAAAGGGCGCCAATGTAATTTAACTCAGGTACCCGAAGCAGGCTAGGGAGGGGTTGTGTCTGGCAAGCAGTCGGAGGATTGTGTGATCGAACCCTAAGGGAGGTGTGCTGCTTGTTCTTGTCGTTCTTCTTGTTCTTCTCGTTCTTGGCTGTCTTCTCGCTCTTTTCGTTTTCGTTGTTTTCGTCCATCTTGCTTGTCTCACCTGCTGTCACTGCCCGTCAGTCTGGTTATCTCTCTCTTTCTCGTTTCTGTCTTACCTGCCAGTCAGCTTCATTTCATTTCATTTCAATCATCCCACTCCACGTTCCACGTAGACTCAATGCGCATATCCAATCTTGCAGCATTCATTCAACACACAGTGTAGTGCAGTGCAGGAATGCAGCAGCACACATAAATCCGTAGTAGATGCACACATCAAGCATGATTGATATCGGCGCACCAGCACATTTGCGTATACGCAGCCTTGCTTGCGTTCACACATGCTCACGAACCACGGCCTGGCCTGTCCGCCAGGCTGCCAAGCCCAGCGGCTTCGCATACAAACACGATGGTGGAGTCACTCTTTGGGTCCTTTGCATGAGGAGCAAGCCCAAGATGCTACCGTAAGCGTGCAATATACACTTGTACATATAGTGTGTGTGTGTCCGTATGATCCGTCTGGAAGCATTTACATATGCACACACACATACACCCAGAAGCATTGCCGTCATGCTATTGCTCTCAGCAATGGAAAGCCAGATTGCGGGCAGCCCGCAGCCCTTGCCTTTCGAGAGGGAGGATAAAGGGAGGTAAACACGCGAGCAGACGAATCAACAAGACATGTTTCCCCTCTCTCTCTCTCTCTCTCCTTGGCTCGTCTGTACATCACCATTGTCCTATCTCCAGACGCTTTGACGGCCACTGGCTTTGCAGGAAAAGAGCCCGGGGAGGGATAGAACTTGCGAGAAGCTTCAAGAGCTGCGGAGAGCAAATCGAGATGGATTGACAAGGAAAGCTCCGCTGGTGAGAGGATAAAAAAATATGAGGCTGCGCTCAAAATAGGCCGTAAAACATTGGTGGTGGAAATAGAGGCAAAAATAGATATTTTCCATACTTTCCATGTTGTGAGCGTAGATTAAAGGATCGCAGCAAAAGCGGCACACACACTCATAGTGCTGCTTAACTAAGCACATTGAAGCTCGGAGAAGTGGGGCCTTGAACGCGGAAAGTGTGGGTCGATAGGGTTTATTGTATTTTATCGATTAGGTCTTTGAGTGGGCCGCTGTGCCCTTTTTTTTCTGAGGCCAATCCTTCTAGAAAATATCTGCATGGCCAAGTAAGTGCCCGTGCAGGTACAGTGTACGTTGGAAACACGTGATTTTGTGGTATACGAGCAAATACTACCGGCCTGGAGAATATGTGAAAAAGACATGATATAAGAGGCTCGGCGTTTACATTTCTTTTGTTTTTTTTTTCCTTTTGAGCATAGAAATCTTCAGCCCCAATCTCCACTCTGGCGTCTAAGCCTTGCTGAAAAAGGCGCGTTATACTACGCACGTAGGTACCCCAGAGCCGGCCGCCCAAGTATCTATGTACTGTGTGAATCGCCACATGCACTGTATGTGTTATACAATACAGATGTCTGTACATCTCTCACGACGACCACTCGCTCGGCTTCTCCAAGCATTCATTATGCATACACACAACATCCATCCATACACAAACACACACACTGATGGTGGCTTGAGATCTGCAGTGCCACTTCGGCCTCCTGTCCACTGTCCCCTGGTCACCTATGCTGCTAGTGCTAGTGCTGGTGAACCAAGCCTAAGCTTAACTTCGGTCGGGCGATGATCCATGCCCGGCCTTCTTCAAAGTCCCCTGAGCAGCACAGTTCTTGGATATCTATGCCATTGTTGGTTGTGATCCTTTCCGCCCTGATATTGGGATGCGCTGACATATGATGGTGACAAGTGCGAGTGTAGGTGCAGCTAAAACAGAAAAAAAAGAAGAAAAAAAGGACGGTCGATCTTGATCACGGGCGCACAAGAACACAAGAACACAAAAAAGGCTGCTTTCTTCTCAAACAAGAATGCCTGCGTCCCTCTCTGCTCTCCCCCTCCCCCTCCCCCTCCCTCTCTCTCTCTCTCCTTTTCTCCTCTCTTCTCTTCGCTTCTGTTGATGTCACATGTACACACAACGAACCCTTGCCTTCTCCCCCTTTTTCTTCTCCAGTTCTCCCTAATGCTCTAATGCAATATCTCAAGCCCAGCTATACATTTCCTGAAATTGATCATGGCCAGAGACCCACTGCAACCAAATTTCCTACATGGCTCAAACACTCTAACAACTCCGCTGTCTGGGTTGTTTTCTACTTCTCACGCTGGGGCCAAAAGGACTTGTATGAAAGCCTCTCGGAGCCTCGGATGGATAGACCACTCTGAGGCCCAGGCTGGCCTGCACCACACGGACGACTGTATCACTCACTATACGCACGAGTTCTTGCGCAACATGTCGTTCCCCCTCCATGTGTCCTTTCTTTAATTCCGATGTCTTGTCTTGTCTTGTCTTGTTTTGTCTTTCCATGTGCCATCTGGAACACAACGCAAACGACACAGTGGTTGCAGCAAACAACAAGACCACACAAGTGTGAGAGAGTCCCAGGTTTCTATTAATATCGCCCGCCAAGTGGCCCCCCCGCCCCCAATGCTACAAAGATCATAGCCTTTTTTACCCCTGATCTCTTCGTTACATACCACAGTCGCTATGGAACCATCACGCCGTGGGTCTTCGTGTTCTTCTTGTGTAATTTGTCTCCCAAGACAAGTAAATGCCGCTGGTGTTGGCCGACGCTGTATCTGCATATTGCACATTCTTTCCTGCCAACAAACTGACCATCACTTCACAACTCGGCCTGGTCCTTGTTCACACAGCCCTTTTTTTTTCTTTTCTTTTTCTTCCGATGTAGAGGCCTTTTGGCTTTGTCATGCATTGTTTCGTCTTGAGCTTGGGCACTTCTTATATCTCTGTGGTGCTTGGACGTCGTGTTAGTCGTGTTAGGGTTACAGGGTTAATCCCTCAGAGAACAACAGACATGCCCCCTTCTCTCTTTCTCTCTCGAGGAACTCCTCTGCCCCCAAGCAAACAGTTCACCTTCTCTTGTCAAGATCTGACCGGGATATGATCAAGCCACCGTCATTCTTGCCCTGTTCTTCCTTTTCTTTTTCTCCTTTCCAGCAGTCTTTCCTTCTCCTTCTCTCTCTCCCTTCCCTCCTCCCTACCCACCTGCTATGCCCCCCCCCCTCCCATGCTGAATATGCAAACTCTCATGCTCCTTTTTCCTTCTCTTCATTCTTGAAGGAGGCCAATTGGCTAATCATCTGTGCCTGCATGAATCAAGCTCTATGCTTCTGTGGTCTTATGCCCCCACCTCTGCCTCCTATACAGGCACCACTAAATCCAAATACCACCGAGGGACAAACTGTGGTACTACTCTCGCGGGCATGTTGTATTATTGCCAAGACCCCCCAGCGCCTGCATATTTATTGCTGCTGCTAATTGCTATTGCTTGAGATTGACCTGACCGCTAGTTCATTCTGCCTTTACACGTACAATCTTGGTGATGCTGGTTCCATCGTCCAACACTGTGCTGGTCTCCTCCAACTCATAGTCATAGAACCATGGCAGTGCAATGGCCCATATGAACCAGTACATCACTCCGCCCGCAAGTCTAGACACTCACAGTCTGTTAGTCTTTGTTGCTTCTGGGTACTAGATGAGGCCGAGGAAAACCACTTACATGCCCACGCTCACCACTGCATAGGTAGCGTACCAGATGCCGTTGTCGAATCGCTGCTTCGGCGGGAAAAAGGGCGCCGACAGTAGAGCCAGACCCAGGAGAATGCGCAGATAGACTCCGGGAAGCCATGCTGAAAAGGGCCGCTTCAGGTCTGGTCGTCTGTACCGGAGGATGATCAAGCCAATGGCCACCGCCACCGCAAACATCTGCGCCGGGTATCCCTCCACCTCCAACACTAGGTCATAAACCTGCTCCGACGGCGGCATGGTGATCACCAGAACCGACGGCACCCAATGGAGGACCAGCGCGCCCAGTGGAGAACGAAACGGCCGCGTCGACGAAAAGAACTCGCTACACGGCAGCAGGCCCCGTCTTGCAATCTCCTGCTTCAGCCGCGTCATGGAAAACGCCACCACCATGACGTTGCCGCCGGCCGAGAGCGCAATGGCTAGCGGCAGAATGCGTCGGCCCAGCGCGGCGCCAAACACCCGCTCGAAGAAGAGTGCGGCAATCATTTCCCCGCTCGCCTTGATCTCGTCCACGGGCACAATGGTAAAGTATGCAATGTTGGTGAGGATGTACAGCAGACAGCACGTGGCCAGTCCGGCGGTGGTGGCTGACTTGAGCGTGCGGATTGGGTCCTTGATTTCGTTGACCACGTTGTTGGCTGTTTCAAGGCCAGAGTAGGAGTAGAACACCTTGAACAGCGACGTGGAGATGGCGCTCCAGTTCCACACCGACCCTTCAAACAGGCCCGACCAGAACGAGGTCGACTGCTGACCTAGCAATGACGCCACCGGCAACACCGTCGCAGCCGAAGCTGACGCAGGGTCGCCAATGACTGTGCCTGCCATGGCGCCCGCTGCCTTTGCCACAACACGGCTGAACGTCACGACATACAGCCCAGACACAACCATGAAGCTTATCATTCCAATCTTGATCCACCCCAGCACATTCTGGATGCGGACACCCCAGCCCGGGACGACCATGTGCACCATCACTACGGCCGTCAACAGCCCCGCCGCCACCGTCCTCCGCAGCACCTCGCCGGCATCGCCATAGCCGAGCGCAAACAGCGCATACCTGCTAAAGATGACGGCATTGCTCGCCGTGAACCCGAGCAGCACGACATACACAGCGACCAACGTCGACACCAGGAAGCGCGGCCGGCGGTACGTGAACTCGAGGTACACCTTGTCGCCGCCGCTGCGCGGCAGCATCGTGCCCAGCTCCAGCGACACGGCGAGCCCGCACGCAGCAATCAGCACGCCAACCAGCCAAAGCACCAGTGCCAGACCCGGGCTGCCCACGGCGCGCACAATGGTGCCGGGTGTCGCGAAGATGCCGCTGCCAAACACGCGCGAGATAATGAGGATGTATGTGTCTTGCCAGTTGAGGTGGCGGCCGGTGACGGCGGTTTCGGGGAGCACGTCATCGTCGAGCGCGCGCGTTGGCTGCGCGCCAAGGACCTCGGTTTCACAGTCGGCTGGCACGTTGTGGTCCGGACGTGCTGGGGCTGGGGGAGAGCAGCGCGACAGCAGAGGCTGAGTCTCGTTCATGGTATATGGTCGCGTGGGTTGTTTTGTTTCAGTAGATGCCTTTACAAAATGATTTTTCTTTTATTTTGATTGTCATGTCTCCCAGGCAGGCATATGATGTCACTATTTCTTTTGCGTCTTTTGATGGTGCAGGTAGGTTGCAGGTAGGTATCTTGTCACACGCAGGTATCCCGGGCAACTCTATGTAGGACAAGCAACGTGACGAGGGCGGCTAGATGCCAAACGGCCAGCTGTGGGTGAGCTTTTAGAATACTAACAGCCTCTTTGAGAGCTGACTTTCATGAACAGTCAAGCTGTGCGTTTGGTCTACATGTTTGCTTGAAAGGAAACTTGCGACATGGACAGCTGTGATGAGCAACGAGGGGATATGACGTCTTATCAGGGGGGTGTTAGTGATAAGATAAGAGCTGGATAAGTATGTTAGTAACCCTAGTGTACATGGCTATAGACCCTAATATGTGATAGTGGACCCTAGTTTATGCCATAGGTTCTAGGGTCAACGGGCGTTCGGAAAAGAGATTCACTACGCGCATTTTACCAGCAGCGCATGAAATGGACACGGCTAGGAAAAGACCAAGCACAGTGTCTGTCGCAGATCATCTATAACTCAGAAAGGAAGCCAGAGGTATGTGTAGGCCTGGCTGTGCTTGTACTCTATACAGTTGCTATACTGGACATGTGCACATGTTGTATGATGTACGTGTGATGGGCTTGATCGTCTCCTAGAAAAGAAGAAATGGGGTGACAAGTCAGTGGTTGGGTGGGACGAAGAGTAGACAAGAAGAAGAGAGAGAAGATAAAGAGATAAAAGGCAAAACAAAAAAAACAAAAAAAAACCACACAGCAGTTTGCGCAGAAGGCGGGAGAGCTCCAAAATTGTCGACAGCCCCAGCCCCAGCCCCAGCCCCAGCCCCAGCCCGGCTAATATCAAGACACTAGCAGAAGGTTGGACACGGACACGGTACGGTGCCTGTAAGTGGAGAGTGAATAATAAACGACAGACGCACACGCACACGCACATGCTTGGGCTTCTTGTGGGCAGGACCAAGCCGGGCCGAGAGCGAAAGCGAGAGCGAAAGCGAGAGCGCGAGGTGGAGAGAGAGAAGAGAGAGAAGAGAGAGAGGGGGGGGAAAGGGAAGAGAAGAGAAGTCTATATGGGTTGGAGACAAGATGAGTCTGGGCGGCAATACGATCGGCCCGTTGATGTCTGAGCTGGGGAAGAAGAGAAGGAAGAAGAGGAGGGGAAAAGGAAAAAGAAAAAAAAAGAAAAAAAAAGAAAAGAAAAGAAAAAAAAAAGAATACAGATTATGAGAGCCAAAAAAAAAAAACCAAGACTGTGCTCAAATCCAGTAGTAGCCCTAATCATATACCATAACCCTTACATACACCCGTACAAGACACCTCTCTCCTCTCACCTCTCACCTCACTCTCTTAGCTCCTAGCACAGACTATACATTTTGTCACCCTCGTGGCTTTTGGTTTTTTTTTTTTTTAGCTTGCCCGTGGATTCATTGTCGGTGCGTTGATAGTTGATTGAAACGAACCCCTTGGCTAACAGGCGAGACAGGACAGAGGAGAAGAGCGTGATGGCAAAAAGAGACATGTTATATTGCTGTGTGTTGTACTGACTGAGATTGCTCTGTGCTGTGTGCTGTCCCCTGTTAGCAAGGCCTCCCCCGCCTCTCTTGTTGGCACCTGAGTTTTTCTCTATCTCTCCTGCCCGCTCGCTCCTTGATCAATCTTTCTCCCGCCGCCCCTTTCTGGGTTGGCGTTGAAACTTTGCTTGGCCTAGCCAGGGTCCAGGCCTCCATCGTTCTAGTGCTTCCAAGTTGCACAGCAAGCAACAAGCAGCAAGCAGTAAGGGCTGGATCGAGATATAACTTTCATGCGCCAAATCCTCCTCCTCGGGCCAACGTGCCTGGTTGGGACAGTGAGAATGAGAGAAAGAAAAAAAAAACCAACAAAAAAGACGGAATCATTCCTGTCTTGTATATTGGTGTCTCTTGTTGCAGGCGTAATCTCGCTCAGGAGAAGGTGGCAAAAGTGCCACCAACCTTGGGCTAGACAACGCACCAAAGCCTGCGGAAGAAATGCTCTCAGACCAACATCTCGATGGCTCCAGGGAACAAGAATAAAGAATAAAATGCTGTGTGGTCTGTCCTATGAACCATCCTTGGACGAATAAATTTTGCACAGAAAGAGAGAAGAGAAAGACGAGGGGAGAGACTCCTAGTCTTCGGGTCCAGCCAGCCTAGACATCCGTCGCTCTCGTGTTCCCCCTCCATCCTTCTCCTCATCCTCGTTGCCCCCCTCTCACTGTTTTATTCGTGTTGTGTTTATGCCATGCGACAAGCAGCCAAGGAAGGATTGCAATGTCGCATGTAGCTTTGGTTTGAGATGTTGGCTCGGGGTCTTTGGGGCCAGCGAGAGAGAAAGAGAGAGAGAGAGAGAGCCAGTGCATGTGTCAGTAGTAAGCTGGTACAAGTACAGATACAGGTACAGGTACCCACATGTGTACATACATAGAGATTCTAGGCTGGGCGGGGATAAGAGCTGGCTGCTGATTGGCTGATGCTGGTGACAGATTTGGGTTGGCATTGTACCTGATTTACTTCCCCCCTTTTTTTTTTTTTCTTTTTTTCTTCTTTTTTTTTTCTCTATATTTTTGACAGACGTTTTTTTTGACGAGCTCTTCCTGCTGCTTATCGTCGATATATGCGTCAATGTATTTGTGTTTTCTTTGGTCTCCTTGCTTCTTTATATACCTGGTGGCTGGAGGTTGTCTCTGTTGTAAATTTAAAGGTTAGTAGATGCTCCACTAGATCTACAGGGCCTGAAGCCCTAGAGCCAGGGGCCCTGAGGCCCTAGAGAATCGAAGCCCTAGAACATAGAGTCCTATAGCGCAACGCTCTGGAGCCCTGATGCCCTAGAACCCGGATGCCCTAGTACCCTGATACCCCCCACCCCCCGCTGTCTGTCCCGAAGCCCTGTATATGCAGAACATTAGCCGCCATCTCGAACCTCGAACTTCAAGCCTCAAGCCTCAAGCCTCAAGCCTCAAGCCTCAAGCCCGACCAGTCCCCATCGCAATGTCGCATTGAATGCAAGACTGGATGCTCTATATTGCGCCATATTCCTTTTGTTTGTCTATCCGAAAGATTGGCAGCGCAGTGCAGTGCAGCGCTGCGCTACTCCCCGACAAGCTCTCCCCGACAAGCCCCCCCCCCTATATCCCTTGCAGCAAACGTTTCTAGTCTTTCTGGGTCGTCTTCCTTCTTTTTATTTCTTTTCTTTTTCTCATCCTTTATTCCTGGTTTTAGTCTCTCCGTCGTTGTCTGGACTCTGCCTCCCCGCTGGCTCGGCGCGTGTGATCTAGTGGCTTGTCTTCGTCTTCGCCTTCATCTTGTCAAGTTCACTTTCACTTCGAGGCGAGACGTATGTTTTAGTAGCATTTCTTTTTTGATTGCGTGCATTGATCTGACAAGTCTCGACCGGCCAAAGACAAAGCCAAGCTGGTGCTGGGCTGGGCGGGATTGGGCCGAACTAGCAGCCCTTCCCTCCTCCCCCTCCCCCTCTTCCTCCCCCTCCCCCGGGCTTGCTCGACTTTTGGGCTCTACAGCTGTGGGCTTGTTGGTCCCTTTTGCTTTATTCCTGATTTTATCTCGGGGCTTGTAATACTCTGAAGGATCGTTGATCTCTACATGTCTTCAACGGTTGTCCTGGGGTTTCTCTTTCTTCCTGTGCATCTCCCTCTTTCGTTCTCTTCCTCTGCTAACACAGTCTAGAGTTATGCAGCAGAGCCCATAGCACCGCGCACGCAACCACTATATTACCGGAGCAAGGCCCGCCCACGTTGCGCCCCTCGTTGCTTCTCTTTTCTTTTTTCTCTTTCTTTTTTCTCTCTCTTTTTTCTTCTTTTTTGATCTTCCTATCCTGATCTTCCTACTGCTGTTTATTTCCCGATCAACACCTTTGTCCTGTTTTCAAACGACATCATCACCTCACTTCTCTTGTCTTCTTCATCACTCACCCCTCCCCGGCAAAATGGGAATTCTCGACCGCATCCAGGCCAAGCTCGAGCTCATGCGTCTCGAGAAGCGCTATACCCGCCATCGTCATCGCCGCTCAACCTTCCAGACCAGTGCCGTATACGTTGACGGCGAATACATCTACCAGACACCCAACGTGACCGGCTCGTCAGACTACTCCAGCAGCAGCAGCAGCAGCACTCGAAACAACCGTCACAACCCTCACGATGGCAGCAACTTTGACACGCCCGCCATGCGCTCCTCTCACCACCACTTCGAGTCAGGCGCCCAATCGCCTGCGCCCGTCTCCCCGGCGTCGCTGTCCAGCCACAACAGCTCGTTTGTCGGCGGTAGCAGCAGCAGCGGCGGCAGCAAGCATAATACCGCTATGCAGATGCCTGCATTTGGAGGCTCCTTTGTGCCATCTGTGGCTTCGTCTTTGTCTTCGTCTTCGCCTTCGCCTTCTGCGAAAAAGCCCAGGATCCCGCAGCCGACGTGGTGATTGGGTCTTGGGGGAGGTTGAGCGGTAGGCGCGGTGTTGCATGCGCCCTTTTTCTTTTTTAAAAAAACAGTCGGCGTACATCTGCATGGTGCGCGTGTGTCTTTCAAGACTGTTTATAGATCAAAGTCGGGGCATGACTTGGCAGCACATGAAGACAGCGCATGATGACGACAGCCAGTTGCGTGTTGTGCTGCGTGTTGCTGTGTTTGCCCTTCTTCCTCCCTTTCTTTGTTTTCTTTCCAACGCTTTGACGAACTTTTACGATTTCGACTTTTCTTTTTCTTTTTCTTTCTTGCCTACATTTCCTTTGTCTCTTGCTCTTCTTCCGCCCCTGGCTCGCCCATCTTCACCTTACGACTCTTTATTATTCTCCCCGCCGCCCTCCCCGCCATGAAATGTCGTTTTCTTACTGCATATCAGTTCCGTACCTTTTTTCTTGAATTTCCCTTTTTTTTTTCTCTATTCATTTCCTTTGTCCCTCCCGCCTTTTTCTTTGTTTCTATTGCCACATCTGCTGCCGTGTTTCACGCTTTCTTTGCTCGCCTTTCATATGTTTCTGCTTCGGTGCCGCCAGAAGAGCTGCCGTTTTGGTCGTTGGAGTGCTTTTAACATGTCCAAAAAAAGAATTTGAACACTGAATCTTTTGTCATGTACTTTTTTCTGTCCCGCCGTGATATATGTATCTAGCTCTTGAGAATCATGCTGAAAACATAACATGCTTGCTGTGCATGTTGCTGAAAACCAGTTGAAAACGTCAATCGCACGTGAAAATCACCGCATTTGGGGCCACATTTTCCTTTCGACAGAGCTGATAGCAGCTGACTGGCCCAGCCTCCCGTAACAAGCACCAAGCTGGCTCGCTTAGCTCAGTTGGTTAGAGCGTCGTACTAATATCCCACCTGGAATATCAAGTAATGCGAAGGTCGCCAGTTCGACCCTGGTAGTGAGCAATGCCTTCATATTTTCTTTTTCCCCCCTTGTATTTTTTCCTCATTATACCTCCTCTCATCCACCTTCATCTCCTACAATTGATCCTTTGCGTTTCTTTTTCTGCCCACGCAGGAATACTTGACTGACTCGCGAAACGCCCATTTGTCATGTTACACGTATTTTATCCCTGCACAATATATGGAGAAGTCCAACAAGCATCAAGACGTCACATCTTTACGCGTTTTACTACTCAATGTTCTCGTCATGGTCGCGGCTGCACGGCTGCAGCGACATACTATTTTGAATTTGAATTTGTCACAGGACATGTGACGCCTCTATATATCGGGTGCTAGCGCTCCCAGGGCTCCCGAGTCTGACCTGGGGCGAGAGGTCCAGTGTTCAAGTGACGTCCATGTCAGCAGCGGCGAAATCGAAAACAACAGAATAATGTGATAGAGGGTATTATCATTATCAGAAACACGAAGGCTTTTGTGCCCGCGATAGAGGATATCGAAACCAGAAAAAAGAAAAAAAAAACCTCACCACAAACACTGCCGTCATTCCAGTGAGGCACACACACATGCCGTTCTTGGGAAAGGGGCATTAACAATATTGGAAAAGAAAAACACCATGAAACATCACAGATGCTCCCGGCACACCACACGTCTAGATTATTGTCTCAGGTGGGCGTGCGGGGAGTGAGGGTCAAATGTCGTCCCCGACCACGAAGTCTCGGGCGACTCGACGGCCGGGCTCGGCTGGTCGCTCGGGCGTCTCAGCGTTGATGCGTTGTTGGTAGAGCCGACTGAGCTGGGCACCTTGTTGGGCAGCACGGGGGGCGAGATCTTGCCGGGAGCCGTGGCGGGGGCGGCGGCGTGGGCCCGGGCCGGGGCCGCTTCGATATCAATCTTGGCCTTCTTGGACTTGCGCGCAAAGAGGCGCGCCATGCCCATGTACGGCCTGTTGACGGGCGAATCGCCATCGAAGATGAGCAGGTCGTAGATGAAGGCGCCGAGAAGCGTGCCGAGGAAGGGTGATACCATGGGCACCCAGAAGTAGTAGTTGCCCGCCGACCAGACCCGCGAGCCGTAGCCAATCATGTACGACGCGAGGCGGGGCATGAGATCACGTGCCATGTTGATGGCGTAGCCGGTTTCCCAGCCGAAGCACAGGCCGATGGCAAACACCAGCAGACCGACAGCCATGGGCAGGGCGACAACGCCGCCAATGTTGCCGTGGTCGGTGACGGCGAGGATGCCGGCCATCAGAACGGCCGACGCCAGGGCCTCGGAGAACATCTGGCCGGCCTTGTTCAGGAACGGCTGCGGGTACGTGCAGAACAGGCCGGCCGTCGACGTCTCGCCGCCGACGGTGCGCACGCCGCGGCCGCCCTCGAAGTTGTCAATGGCCGAGACGTAGTTGGCGTACATGACGAGCGCGCCGACAAAGCCGCCGAGCATCTGCGCGGCAATGTAGCCGGGGACCTTGCGCCAAGAGAACCCCCGGAACACAGCCAGCGTCACGGTCACAGCGGGGTTGAGGTGGGCGCCCGACTTGCCGCTGGCAAAAATGCCAAAGGCCACGGCAAGGCCCCAGCCAAAGTTTATGCTGATGTAGCCGCCAGCTGCGCCGCCACTGAGAACGGACTGGGCCACCACGCTGTCTCCGAAGAGCACAATGACCATGGTGCCCAGGAACTCGGCAAAGTAGTCCTGGTAGTAGCGGCGGATGCGGGGCCACATGGCGCTCCCTGCTGGCTCGGAATCGTCGACCTCAAGATCGATGTTGTTGTGCTCGTGCTTGATCCGGTCATCGTCATGATGTGGCACGGCGATGTCTTCTTGGTGGGTGATGTTTATGGCCTTGGGGCTTGGGGGAGCGGGTGCCATGATGGGCGAGAAAGGGAGAGAGAGAGGGAGGGAGGGAGAGAGAAAGGATCAAGGGAAGGATCTAGCAGGCTATATTAAGGTTAGCGGCTAGGGATACATGAGAATCTGGGGAAACTGGCGGACTGGCGAAGCGAGCTTGCAGAATGTGAATGAAAAAAAAAAAAAAAGAAAGAAGGCCCAAGGGGGAAAAGAGAGGCAGAAAACGCAGTGCAAGAGAGAGGAAGAAAGGGACACAGAAAGGGAAGGAAA
>JADILG010000377.1:0-21880 GCA_017591655.1 Thielaviopsis populi
CTGCTCTCTGCTGTCTGCTGTCTGCTGTCTGTTGCTACCCCTGGTCAGTGTCGCCCTCAGCCGCTCGCAGCAACTTACCCCGCTCCGCTCCCCCTGAGCTCTACCGCTACGCCTCCTCCTCACTTTTACGCCCACCTCTACACCTCCCCACTTCTACGCCTCCTTACCTGCTTGTCTCCATTTGTCCAGTGGCTCTTTTCTTCATCACAAGTCTAGCAAACTGTTGCCACAGCTGCAGCTTTTTGCACACAAAATCACGTGCCTTTGTCCTGTTTGTGCCTGTTTGGCAGCTGGTCCGGCTCTAGCTACAGCTCTAGTTGCAGCACTCTTGCAGCACTTTTGCCGCACTCTTGTAGCACTCGCAGCACTATTGCAGCTCCAGCTCCAGCTCCAGCTCCAGCAGAAGCCAGACCACCAAAAGCTCGTTTAAACAATGCACACCGGGACGCAGGCATGGCCCACACAGCAATGCGATTGGTTCATCGGTCTTACTAACGGACCTGTCTCCACACCCTGCAGATGAGCCCCTCCTTCCTGAAAATTAGACCCCTCCACGCCCTACCCCGCCAGATTACTTCTACCTGCCTGGCCGCCTCGTCTATTTCTCCTTCTCTTCTTTCTCCTGCAGTTCGCGCTCAGCAATCTTCTCCTGTTTCTTTCGCTATCCGCTCTTTCTCGTCATCCAACTTCAAAATGTCCAACGTCAAGGTGTAAGTTTTCGAGCCATTGTGCCCTCCATCATCACCGCCCTCCTCGTTTGTCTGCTTTGTGCTTTGAGCTCTTCTATCTCGACTGCTCGAGGCGAGCTACTTGGCTTTTGCAGCCTTGCTCGATACAAAAGCTTCTCAGATCATCAATCATGTCCATCCAATGGCAGCCTTGTCCGCATCAGATCCATCATCGGCATCGCTGCCATCGGCTTGTCCGGAGTAAAAGCTAACCACCATCTATCATCTCCGTATAGCTACTTCGATATGCAGTGGGAGGGTCCCGTCCTGGATGCCCAGGGCAACCCCACCTCCACCGTCCAGAGTAGGTTGACTCCATCATACCATCGTCGGCATCATGTCATGCAAACAGGCATCGTGTATGCCATGTCGTTGTTTGTCTTGATGAGATGGCCCTGCATGTGCTTCGTTCCTGGTCCAGCATTAACTAACATGTCACCCCTCTAACAGCTCAGACTGGCCGCATTAACTTCAACCTTTTCGGCGACAAGGTCCCCAAGACCGTCGAGAACTTCCGTGCTCTCTGCACTGGCGAGAAGAAGGGTCTGGGCTACGCTGGCTCGTCCTTCCACCGCATCATCCCCAAGTTCATGCTTCAGGGTGGTGACTTCACCCGTGGCAACGTAAGATGCCCTACGCTAAGCCTATCTCCCCCCGTTGAATATCCACTGACATGATGTGATATAGGGTACCGGTGGCATGTCCATCTACGGTGACAAGTTCGCCGATGAGAACTTCCTGATCAAGCACTACAAGCCCGGTATGCTGTCCATGGCCAACGCTGGCCCCAACACGTAAGCAACCGCCCCTCTCTGCCTTTCATTCTCGATTATGCAATTGTTACTAACACGTTTTACTTTGCAGCAACGGTTCCCAGTTCTTCATCACCACCGAGGTCACCGAGTGGCTCGATGGCAAGCACGTCGTCTTCGGTGAGGTCGCTGACCCCGAGTCCATGCGCGTCGTCAAGGCCATTGAGGCCACTGGCAACAAGGACTGCAGCGGCAAGATCAGCTACAGCATGCACCCCAAGATTGTCGCTGCCGGCCAGCTGTAAATTATTGAAATGAATACAATGAAATAAGTACCGCAGTGCGACTCTACACTCAAGCATTCTTAGCCTACAACGCAGAGCCCTTCTGATGTGTATGGTGTTTTCTTGCTTGTGTAGATGAATCGTCACGATAAAAAAAATAACTCACCGTTTAACTTGTGTGTCTATGAAGCCTGTGCTATGTTGTGCCTTTGTAGTTTTTGGTTTTATGCCAATACTCGAGTAGTTTAATGTATCTGGCTGTAAACGGTCTGCAATAGAGTAGCTAGAGCTTGTTTATTACGAGAGCTGCCTGTCGACAGCTGCCAGCAGCTGGCGGAGCTCGCCCAGCGGGCTCTTATCGATAAGAAAAAACAGCAAAAAAGTTCCCAAACCCAACCACAGCAAATCTTGAATCACCAACGATCTAACCTGCGACCCGCCCTCCTCCCCCTCGCCCTACAAAAAGCCACACATACACGAGGCTACGACGATGGATATTCTCAAAGTCCTATCCCGAGGTGCTAAGAAGCCGTCCAAGACATCTCTTGCTAAGAGCGGCACTGTTGCTGCTCTCAAGCTTCCCTCGGCCGGCACCAAGGCCAATCCTCAACTGTTCCACGATGATGCTGCGTCCTCACGAAAGCGCAAGCGGACAAACGACACTGTTGACGCGCATAGCAAAAAGACTGCTGTTGCTGTTGCCGTTTCCGTCTCCACGGACACCAAAGACGCCAACGACGACGATCTTCCGGAACTCGATTTCTTTGCGCCAAAGCCCGACGAGTCGGAAGATGCAGTCGTGGCCGACGATATCGACGACAACACAGACAACGACTCCGGGCCTGAAGACGACGATGAGCCGGCCCACGAGCGACTGAGCGAGGAGGACTGCAAGAGTCTGCTGCATTCACATAGACTCAAGGTGACTCTGCTGTCAAAGGCCCCGGAGCCCGCGCTGCCGGAGAAAAAGAGCAAGAAGAGCAAGAAGAGCAAAAAGGCCGAGCAGGAAGTCATGGAGCCGTCCAAAAAGGACGACAAGAAGAGATTGTATCCCGAACCGCTGACCTCGTTTGCCGATTTGCGCGCCACGTACAGAATCTCTCGCCGGCTGGCAGACAACATCGCCGCCCAGGCGTACACGATGCCGACGGAGGTGCAGATGGGCGCGTTGCCACTCCTCATCGACGCGCACAGAGCTCTGAGCGAAACAGAGCGCCAGGCGCTCATTGTGGCGGGCGGGGAGGAAGCAGCGGGAGTCGATCTCTTAGCAGTTGCTCCCACCGGCAGTGGAAAGACGATCAGCTTCTTGATCCCGGCCATCAACGACATTGTCAACAGAAGAGCAAAGCTGCCAAAGGCAGAACACGGCACGGAAGAGTTCCACGAGCTGGAGGCGATCGTGTTGGCGCCTACGCGCGAGCTGGGGTACCAAATTGTGAACGAGGCGCGAAAGCTGACGCAGAGCATGGGGCTGCGTGTGGTGATGATGAAGAAGGGCATGCGTATTGCAGCGGAGAAGGGCGGTGATGTTGATCTGCAAGAAGATGAGGAAGATGTGGAGGAAAGCGAAGATGAGGACGAGGATGAGGACGAGGACGAGGACGAGGACGAGGAAAAGCCCAAGGGCGTCACCAAGGTGGACATCCTCGTTACTACGCCCATGCCGCTTCTAAATGTCCTGAGAAAAGACAGCAAGGACAACGCCCCCATGACGCTCCCCACAGTGCGCAGTCTGATTCTCGACGAGGCCGACGTTCTTCTGGACCAACTATTCCGTGAACAAACTACTGGCGTCTGGAAAGCCTGCACGAACCCCAGCCTGCAGCACTCACTTTGGTCTGCCACCATGGGCTCCAACATCGAGACTATAGTAACCGACACTATTGAAGCTCGCCGCGCCGCCATCAACGCGCCGCCAAAGCCACTGCTCCGTCTTGTGGTTGGCCTCAAGGACACCGCAGTGCCCAACATCAAGCACAAGCTCATCTTCACCGGGTCTGAGATGGGCAAGATCTATGCCATCCGACAGCTGCTGCGGCCCGGCTCCCGCAGCGACGATACCATTTCCATCCGACCGCCGTTCATTGTCTTTACGCAAAGCATCGAGCGCGCCGCAGCGCTGCAGGATGAGCTGCGCTACGATATTCCACTGGAAGCCGGCGGCTCCGCTCGCATTGCCGCGCTGCACTCGGGCCTGACAGACGCGCAGCGCGCCAGCATCATGCGCCAGTTCCGCGCCGGCGAGATCTGGATCCTCATCACCACGGACGTGCTTGCGCGTGGCGTCGACTTTGCTGGCGTCAACGGCGTCGTCAATTACGACATCCCTGGCAGCAGCGCCGTGTACATCCACCGCGCTGGCCGCACAGGCCGCGCTGGCCGCGAGGGCGGCATTGCCGTCACGCTGTGGACCAAGGACGATATCCCGTACGTCAAGGTCATTGCGAACGTCATTGCGGCTAGTGACAAGCAGGCGGGCCGCGCGGGTGAGGATCTCGGCGTGCCCGAGTCGCTGTTGGTTTCGCTGCCGTCGGTGAGCAAGGCGGACAAGAAGCGACTGCGCGAGCGCGGTGTGGAGGCGCGCAGGAGCGGCGGGACTAGTGCCAAGATCACGACCAGGAGCGGTTGGGAGAGGCAGAGAGATAACAACCGCGAAGCGGCCGTGAAGCACAGCAAGCGCATGAAGAAGGAGGAGAAGAAACGGAGAGCGGGCGAGCGGGCGGCGGGAGCGAGTGAGGAATGGGGCGGCATTGATGATTAAGAGCTAGGACGGCAAGCGGCGCGGATAGGCGTATATGACTTTCATTTTGTCTTGTTTTTACCTGGAACGGTGTTGGGTCGGTGTCTCTTTTGCATATATTCCGAACAGTCACTTTCATATACAATGGTACCATCACATGTGATGCGTGGACACTTGATACTGGTGGTGTGTGAAGATATGTATTTACATGGTGTGTAACAGCGTCTATGCTGCAAGTAAAGAACAAGACAAAAAAAAAAGCATCGTATCAGGGATATATATGCCGACAAAGAGGAGCAGGGAACAGAAACAGCAAAGATTGGCTCATCGAGCATCTGTATGAAGAGGCCAGCCAGGTAAACAGGAAACAAACGCGCTATAAGTCAAAAAAGCGAACGCCGACGACAGCCACGTGCATGTCGTCTCATGATGATAAGAGATGGCCAGAGAAGAAAACGAAAAAAAAAACAACAAACAAAGATATGAAGCTGGTGCATATCATGTACAGGCTTCATATAGCCAAGAACTTGGAACCACAGGACTGGAGCGCTGTCGACATGTCATGGTCGTCGGCGCAGTCGCCAAGCTTCCACATTTTTTCCATGTAGGCCACGGCTTTCTTGGTGGTCTCGGACACCTTCATGACGCCCATGTTCTTCTCCAGCATGCGGTAGCGGACCTGTAGCTCGGGTGGCGCAAGACAGCCTGTCGCAACGTATGGCCAGGTGACGGACTGCAGGAACATGGGGCTGGGAAGCTGCTCCAGCAGGTTCAGTGTATTTAAGACGGCAATCTTGATGGAGGCGTTGGACGGCTGCCAGCCCATGACAACCACATTCAGATAGGCAATGGAGGCAGTAGCCCAGATTTGCGTGGTCAGCGGGATCAGCTCCTGCATCTTTCCAGAGTCGTCAAAGGCCTGGGCTTTCTTTCTCCCTAGCGGGCAGCCGACCTGATGGATGGGCATGACGAGTTGGGGGGTGAATACGGTAGTGGCAGGGTTGTGGCCCATGTCGCTTTGCTCAAGGCCCTCGGCAAAAGTGCGGATGTTTTGCTCAATCATCTGAGCTTGCAGAAGCAGACTCTCCATGGACAAGGTGCCCTTTCGTTTCTCTTCTCTCTTCCAAGCGTCCAGAGCGGAAATATGGCCGATTTGCTTTAGCATCCAGTTCTGGCAGCCAATGATGTTTTCCAACATAATGGGCGCGGGGGCTGAATAGGGTGCGGTCAAAGAGGCGGTACAGGGGAGCAGCTGGGGCCAGTAGTCATTGAGACGCGGGCTCCGTGCCAAGACAGTCGAGGCAACAATGTCGACATACATCAGGACGCTGCAGAAGAAGCGGAATGCCGTGAGGTCGGTGCTTATGGGGTGGGCATTACCGGGAATGGGCTGTGAGAAGCCCTTGGTTAGAGAGGAGATGACTTCGGGCCAGTCGTCGACTTTGGGCACAAGCTGCTGAAACAGGGCGATGGCAGCATCCAGGTGAAGCTCCCAGTGCTCCATGTTGCCGATGGAAACGTCAAAGACCAGGAGCTGCATGATGCTCTCCAGGACTCTGGCGCTTTCTTGCAGGTTGCCGTGGATGCCCTGGGCGTTGATGTTGGCCATGTCCAGCTGCAGCTCTTGGAGGGCCATTTCCTGGCGGTTTTGGAGCTGATGCCATAACTGCTGGGTTGCGTCGCCGTGGTCTGGATTCTGGAGGTTGTAGATTGCGGCAAAGAGGTAGGCAGAGAAGCTGGTAGCAGTGTGGAATAGCGCCTTGTTGTGTTGTAGGAGAGCGAGCAACCAGCCTCGGCCGCCCTCGAGAATCTTTGGTCGGTAGTGGGGGAAGAGATATGGGAAGACGTAGTCCATGTAAATGACGACCAGGTAGGTGGACTGGTCGTCTGGAGGGGGGGCGGGAGGCTCTGGCAGCATTTGCGGGGGCGACGACATGGAGCACTCGGAGGGCTGGGTATGCATGCCGCCACTAAGCTGCGATGATGTGGGGGTGCTCTTGGAGCAAGGTGAGTCAGTGGTCATGCCGGACTCTTCGTCTGGGTCGAGGTCCATCATGGCCAGGCCGGTAGGAAGCCAGTCGCGATCGATGGGGTCTCCATTGCGGTAACGGTCGGCTGGGGCTGACGGCGCATAGTGAGAAGGTGAGATAGCGGAGGCCTGGTCGTAGGCGGCGTTGCGGGTTGGGCTGGCCACCTTTGGTGGGGCGGGCGGCGGTGGCACGGAAGGATGCGAGGGGGGGAGTGGTGGTACAGGCGGGGGTGGTAGCTGTTGCTGGTGGTGGGAAGAATGGTGGGAGCGATGCAGAGACGACAATGACACGGATGACTGGTTGTTGGATGCAAGACCGAGGAAGCGGCCACGGTGGCTGGCGGTGCTGGTGGCGGAGGCTGGGCCGCTGTCCCAATCAGCGGCGGAGGTGGCGGTGGCAGCAGTCTGGGAGCCGTTACGGTGCTTTTTCTCTCGGCGAACACGGGCCTGGATCTTGACCTCGGCCTTGACCTGCTCGGCACGGGCAGCCTGGCGCGGGCCATTGTCCATCCATTCAGGCTTCTCCTCACTGTACAGACATTGGATCTCGAGCTGGCCGCAGTTGTCGCAGATGGGGCGGCGCTCATCGCACTTTTTGCGCCGGAGGCGGCAGGTCCAGCAGCCCTCGGAGCTCCTGGTCTTGGAGGGCATTAAATTGCGCAGCATCGCGGTGGCCATGGCGTCCGATGTGGTGTGGTGCGGTGCAGCGGGGAGAAGAGAGCAATTTGACAGCAGATGATGTTGAGAGCGAACACTAGAAAGAGGGAAAAAAAAAAAAGAGTAAGTAAGCGGATTAATGTCGGGAGAGGAAGAAGAAGAAAAGGAACAGGATGGAGGAGAAAAACGACAGAATTAAAATGCAGACAGATAAAATACCATAAAATAAAAAGACCACGAGATAAAGAAGAAGCACCCCCGAATTCCATGCGGTCGGTTTTAGTGCCAAGGCAAGCCCTGCGCCTGCCAAAGCCTGCGCCAATTCCACTAGATTTGACTCGCTGTTATGGCGATTTTCTCAGGCTGTGGCGTGGCTGGCTGGCTGGCTGGTTGACTTCGTCTATTGACACAACTCTCGATGCCGTTCAAGTCGTGATGATGAAGACGAGGCGTAAATCGTGGTGAGCCAGGACGACAAAATAGAGGAGCAACTCGGTGCCAAAGGCGGTGTCTGAGCCTCTTTTTTTTTTGCCGGATATTGGATTCACAATACGGGGCTGCTTACTAAACAGCATCAGGCTACAGATGTGAAGACGGTAGAAGAGGGAAAAAAAGAGGCACAGTTACACACAATTACATATGGTGAAAACCATCAGTCGCCCGTGAACAGTCACTCACTCACTCAGTCAAAAATCTTCATCGCAAACCTGCATCAAAACATCTTCTTCACAGTCTCCATTAAAACCATCACTATAAGCATCACCCACCACCAAACCTCCAAGCTGAGCAGCTCCTTCTTGTCACCCCCCCCTCTCCCCGATAAATTAGCCCCCAGCGCTATGCTCCCACTAACGAACATCGCTGGCTCTCAGACCTCCTTCTCCTCCTCTTCCTCCTCTTCCTCCTCTTCCTCCAGTCTACTCACAGACGTTTTTCTCGGCACGGCCAAAATGAATTCAGCCACAATGCCACTCCACTCCATGCAATCGACTTGACTTGACGGCTTGAACCAGCCCCGACCAACGACCCCCCCCCCCCAGCCCCAACCCGTTATCCATCCCTGCACAGACGACAGGTCGCTCACTACGTTTGTTGCTGGTTGTTCTGTGCTTGCAGAAGCCCATTTGACAACTTGTGCATTGCTTGCTTGCTTGATGAGCCACACACACACACACACACTCTCTCTCTCTCTCTCTCTCTCGCTCCTCCTCTTTCTCCCTGTTTCCCAATGTTCATCTCCAGTCTCTGCGATCTTCGTCTTTCCAACGTGCACCTTGCCTCACCCCTTACAACACAACACCTCTACTCCCCTGTTCCTCCCCTCTCCTTGTCTTCTCGGGTCCTGGTCTAGTGTGTATATTGAGTGCATTGTATGTAACACCACTCCATTTGTGGCCCAGTTCCACCTGGCGGGTTTGAGATCGCATTGACAATATGGCGGCGGCTGGATTTCTTTGATTCCTCTGATTCCTCTGCGTTCCGTTCTGCCTTGTTTGTGCCTTGTGCCTTCTGTCTTGTTCCATGCCTTTCTACCTCGCCTGTCGCAGCTCCTGTCTCATCTTCGCTTGCCTTGTTTCTTCGTGTGCTATCTATCTGCTGCTGACTCAGGAATAATAATGCAAGCCACCCCACACATCAGAAACTTATCCCGCCAGCCAGGTCGAGTCAACCCAAGGCCAGTCCTGATTTCTCGCTATTCTTCGTCGTCCGTCTAGAGCCACCCTGTTCTGCTTGCTTCCTTCTTGCGGAGGAGCTCATCCTGGACGAGCCATGGCCTGGCCTGATTTGGCCCTACATAGTACACAACATAGCCAGCCGCTCAAAACTTGTCAGCTCACCCTTGGCTTGCACACTCTTCGCGAACTGCCTGTCACACAGCTCCCTTTTCTCCTTTCCCTGGTGATATGTGTGCCTGTATATGCATGTCACGAAAAGCCCCTTCCCACTACCGACGTTGCAGTATATACATACACATAAACTCGCCCCTAAGAACCACGTACATAACTATGTACATGGCTCCCCCCTCTAGCCGGCACTTGTACGGCCAGGCCAACTGTGTTTCTCCATCGATGGTGGCAGGTGAGTGGCGGTGGTGGTGAGTGGTGGATGCTCCGTGCTTCGCCGTCAGCTGTTAAGCATCGTGACTGTCTGGCCTGCACGAGCCATAAGCTGCGTGCTCTTGTGCTCTTGCATTCGATTTGGCATTGAAGCATTCCAAACCCAGCTTCCCTGACATCCATTGCCACACTTGCTGCCATGCATCTCGGCTCTTCTTGACTCTTGTTCTCTGTTCTGTTGCAGACAACTCAATTCAATGGTCTATGTAATCTCTTGGCTGCATGGCAAGCAACTTGGATATATGCTGCAAAGAAAAGAACACCTAGAACGAAGAGGCAAATAAATGACAAACCCTCGAAAGCAAGAAACAAAGCACGCAGAGTAAGAAAAGACAAAACAAGGGCAATGTGCCAAAGCATGAAAAAGAAATCAAAGAAGAGATTTGCACCCCAAAAGAAAACCCTCCATCCCTTCATCCCCCCTCCAAAGTTTCAATCCCCGATTATAAAAAAAAAAAGAAAGCTCCGTCGTTTTCGTCGGCTCATGTGGTGATTTTTTTTTCGTGGTTGGAAAGTTTCATGTCGCTCATCATCTACGATCGTCACCGCCAATCCGCTCGAGAGCCTCAAGCATAACAACAGAGTTGCCGCGAATGGCCTGTAAACCCCAAGGCAAGCATATCGTTAGCATGGCAATGCAAAAGAAAAGAACCACCTGATAGCTCATGTGAAAGCCAGGTGAGAGAGGGGGAGAGGGGGGTCGGTTGGGTTCATACCACCATGCCGAGGGGCACCTTCTGGCCACCGTCCTTCTCCTCAAACGCCTCGTCCAATACAATGTTCAAGAAGACCTGTATCCCACGCACGCCAAGTTAGTTTATAGTGTACCGGTGTCAACAGAGTAGGTACATCCAAGTATGGGGTGACATACATCGTAGCCACGCAGAACGCCGACAACCTTACGGCTACCGTTCAGCTGGACAAACAGTCTCTTGTCGAGGTACTATCCAGAGATATCTGTTAGCATGCATGTGGCAACAAACATCAAGTCAGGCAAGCCAGCAATATACCTTCTTCAATTCGGGTTGCGCAGGGGCCATTGTGAATCGTTGTGCTTCGGAATGCGCAAAAAGCCGTGATGCGAGTAAGGTCGATTTAGGCAAGGCTGAGGTTTCTCAAGCTCCCAAATCACCAGCCTTTCACAAGGCGGTGACAGTCTCTCAAAATCTGCGGTCACGTGCTGATAAGATAAGTACCTGCCATACGTCCTTTCATCATTAATCGCATCCCAATGAATCTTTAAGCTACGTCAAGTCAAGCCTGCACGGCCTGTTCGATTTCTCTTTGTTTTTTTTTCTTTTTCTCTCTCTCACTCAACATAGTAGACAACACCCCTTTTTTTTGTCAACATGAGCTCATTCGCCTTCAAAAGAAAGGCCCGCATCATTAAGACGGATCACGCCCACGAGGATGAGGAGTCCGTAGACCAGAACGAAGCAGGTAAGCTCTCAACCCACAGCAGCAAGCTTGATCACGAAGCATCTTCAAGTGCGCACAAGCTGATGATTTTTTTTTCTTTTCTGTAGCCCGCACACTGCTAACATGATATGCCTTCATCTGATTGTAGAACAGCTCGTGCGAAAGCCCGTGCGAAAGCCTAACCGCCAGTCTGGTCTCCGTCGAGGCACTGCTCCCATAACTGAACCTACTGGCCTGTCAAAAACTCCCGTCGACTCAACGAACAGCAACACTCCCGAGCCAAACGACGAAGATGAAGACGATGGCCCTGCCGTTGTGCGGCCGACTACGAATCGCCAGGGCTCTTTAAAACCTAAACGACGGCCAAAGGGCTCTCGTCTGTCCTTTGGCGGAGCCGCGGGTGAAGACGACGACAACGAAGATGACGGGCCTATAGTGGCTGCGACTACCAAAAAGGACACCCTCAGTGCACGCGCCCAGGAGAACAGTGCCTTGAGGCGTAATATCGCATTGAAAGGACTGCCTGTCCGATCCATGGATGTTGACGAGGATAGGCCAATCTATAGCAAAGAATACCTCGAAGAACTTCAAAACTCGACGCCCGTAACGCCCCAAAACATATACCTACAAGGTTCGTCGCTGGATGGTGACGAGATGCAATTAGACGCTACCGAGCTAGAAGGGGCGCTCATTGTAAACGCCGAAGATGTACAGCCACCAACAGAAACCACGAGAATTTTGACCGAAACCGAAATCCGTGAGCGCAAAGAACGGCGCGCCCGCTTAGCACGGGAAGACGATGACAATCCAGACAATGAGGACGACGTTATACGATTAGATCGAGATTCCGACGGCAACGACGGCTCCATGCTCTCGGTCTTACGGCGGCGCAAAAAGGAAAACAACACTCGTCTGGTGCGCGAAGAAGAAGATCTTGGTGAGGGCTTTGACGACTTTGTCGAAGATGGTGGCATTGCACTAGGCCGCAAGGCCGAACGCGAGGCCCAAAAGCGCCGCAAGCGCGAAATCGCCGACATCATCAACGCTGCCGAGGGCAACTCTGCCGATGAGTCATCCGATGAAGAAGCCGAGCGGCGAATTGCCTTTGAGGCCGCTCAGTCGCGCGCCGGTCTGGAGGGCTTGGATAAGCCTGCGCAAACCGCGTCGGATCGGGATAGATTGCTGCACCAGGTCCCGCCGCGGCTGGCGCCCATTCCCACCCTCGTTGCGTCCACGGCTACTTTCAAGGAACGGTTGGTGGCGATGCGGCGCGAATTGGCGCTCAAAAGTCAACAGGTGGCTGACTTACGCCAAGAGAAGGAGGAGATTCTCGCTCGGGAAACAGAAGTGCAGGCATTGTTGGATGAAGCGGGAATGAAGTACCAGGCTGCGCTGGGCAAAATCTCAGGGTCGAAAGATGGGACAGGTGACGGTGATGGCAATGCAGTTGACGGAGTTTCAGAGCCTCCCAGACAGATAACTACGGGTCATGCGCCAAATCAGTTTGCCATGGAGAGAGGCCTGGAAAGTATGGGGAGAGAGGCCCAAGATGAAGATGGCGATGTCTCAATCTCCTAACTCGGTGTGTTCGTATAATACACAGCAGAAACGGCATGACACGCGACACGCAGTACAATATGGTGCAAGGGTCAAGTGATGTATATAAACGCATAAACTCTAGGGCAAAAGTCAGAGCAAGACAGTAACGAAAAACAAGCGCACATGTGAGCATAGGCCATGACCATCAGGATACGATGCCATGGGCAGCGCAAGCCTTGAATGGCGTCACGCCCAATTCCCGTTCAAACAAAAAAGGACGCCCTCCCAAAAGAAAAAGAAAACAGCGGTAGCAAAACAAAAACGACAATGGATGGTATGATGTCCAGAAAGAAATGGGCGCACTTGTCTTGTCATGGTACAGACTACAGCAGACCCCGAAATGTTCAGCCCAACTACATGTGCCATCCTCCTCAGGCACTGAGCCAACAAACAAAGCAAATGGCACTGGCCACGCTCTCTGCGGCGTGAATCTTACTTCTTGGCCACGCCAGCACCAATAACGCCAGGCAGCGGCTCCTCGCCCACCTGGAAGAGCAGGCTAATGGAAAAGGCCAGGATGCCAACCATGACGATGGTGAAGCCGACAAACAGCGCAAACGGCGTGCTGTAGTCAAGCTTTTCGCAGGCCTTGCCGGCATAGCCCGTAGTCGATCTCTTGCCGCCATCCTTGATGCTAACGCAGCTGCACACGAAGCAGGCTTCGCCAACGTCCTTGCCCCAGCGGTTGACGCAAATGCCGTTGCCGCTGCACGCGTTGGTGCCATTGGCGCAGGTCTCAGCATCCTTGAAGCACTCGGGCACATCCTTGGACGAGACAAACAGAGCACCGGGCGAGACTTTGGCAGTGGTGTCGGCGGAGGGGGTCTTGGGCGTCTCGTTGGTAGACTGGATCTCCATCATTACAGTCTCAGCAGCCTGGCGGCGGCGGAGCTCGGTCGCAGCTGTGTCCCAGCTGTTGAGCTTCGAGGAACGAGCAGACTCGGGGAAGAAGACGAAAACAGATTCCATCTCGCCACTAGAAGCCAAGCTGGCCAGCTTGGGGATCACGCTCTGTAGAGTCGAGAGGAGAGTAGCGTCCTACACAATACGAGAAAAAAAAAGAGAAAAAAAACAAAGGTTAGCAGAGCACTCCTAAGGCGTGTCGGATGAATGGTAGCGATGAAATTTTACCTTCTTAGCATCAAAGCGCACAAGAGACGAAGTTCCCTGCCAGCAGTTCGCAGACAAAGGGTTCACAGCTTCGCTTAACAGGCACTTTTTGCCAGCGCTGGCAGCAGGATGTTCGCGGACAAGCACTGAATTGGCCATGGATGACGGCGGATCCGAGACGGTGAAGGCCGGCTGCAGCCCCGCCGCATGAGCCGTCTGCTCAATCTCGGCATCGGATAATCCCTCAACAAGGACAACTAACTGCGATGCGTCGAGCTGCATGCTGCCCGGCTGACCTTTGTTGTTGTTGGTGGTGGTGGTGGTAGATACATCGCCAAACAGCGGCTTGGGCGCGCGGCCAAAGTCATTGATGGCAGCGATGGCAGCCTCGCGCGACGCCTCATCGATGCTGTCGCCCAGAAAGACGTTGGGCGTGTTGAGCCGCTGTTCCAGAATCAGGCGCGCTGTTTGCACGCTGACGGCGGGCGTATTCTGCGAGCCGGCGAAGGCGGCGGATGCTTGTGACGGGTGTTGCTGCAGGATGTATGCCGGGGCTCCAGATAGCGCGGCAGAGGCTGTGCCTAGAAAGGCGACAAAAGCCGACATTGATGACCGCATGGTGATTTGTGTGTGTGTGTGTATTCGTGTATTTGTTTTCGACGTTTATGGGAGAGGTTCGACGGTCGGGGACGTGATGAGCAAGCTCGAGATCGCCAGGTAATGATGCGCGTTCGGGGGAAGGCAAAAAAAAGAAAAGCACAGCAATAGTCACGGTCAGTCAAAAAGGCAGAGGCCAGAACAGGTTCACGTAACAACTATCTTCAACGAGAAGAACTCAGAGACTCGCTAGAATGCGGCTTTTCTTGGTGCTAAGCAGCTCATGTGGGTCCCTGGTAGATTTGCTGGAGTATGTAGGCTAGGGTTAGCGACCCCAATGCTGTGTTCTTCTCGCCTGCGCCACAAGCAACGACCATTGCGAATTCATGTTCTTACACAGCCTCTATTCTTACACTATCTGCTGAGACGGACATCTGGGGTCTCGTCAAAGTTATAATACAAACAGCCATATCAACTGCCATGCCATCCGGATCAACAGGCTCACTCATACCGGGCTTCTGCGCCGCTCGAGATGGTACGTCTCGAGCTGAGCATCCGTAATCTTGCTTGGGCTCTTGGCAAACATGTCCTCGCCCTTCATGTTTTTTGGGAACGGAATCACATCTCTGATGGACGAGGTGTCAGTCAGAAGCGCAGACAGTCTGTCAAAGCCAAAGGCAAAGCCGGCATGGGGCGGACAGCCAGACTTGAGCGCATTCAGCAGATGAGAAAACTCGGCAACACCCTCGGGCTTCATCTTGAGAATATCACGCATGACAAACTCCTGGATCTTGGCAACGTGTATACGTCTACTGCCACCACCCAGCTCAGTACCATTGAGCACCAGGTCGTAATGGTCGGCCTTGGCGCGTAGAGGCTCGGTGAATAGAAGCTCAAAGTCTTCTTCGGCCAGTGGCGCAGTGAAGGGGTGGTGAGTTGAGGAGAAACCAGCTGAGCCACCCTGGCCCGGGGCATCGTCCTCTCCGGAGGGCGTGAACAAGGGGAAGTGCGTGACCCAGAGAAAACGAAAGGCGTCGGGCTTTTGAATTAAGCCCTTGTCCACCGCAGCGTTCCACAGCAGAGATCTGATTTCGCCCATGGGCGTCGAGCCACCGTGGAACGGCTTGTCCTCCCGGGCCTGGAACAATACAACATCGCCAGGCTCAAGATCGGCCAGTCCAGACTCCGGACTGGCCTGGCTTACAACAGCATCCAGACCCCCGGGGCCAAACGATGAAAAGCCACACATGGGAAGCCGGGGATTATGGACAATGGCCGTAGGTGCACCCGCCTTGCTATTCTTGTATTCAGCCGGGAGATTCTCCAGGAAGTCGTACACAAACTTTCGAATTTCCTCTTCTTCGCCGTTGTCAAAGCGGAGTGCCCAGGCATCGATAGCGGGGCTCTTGAGATCCGAGATCATGCTGGTAAAGTCGGAACTGACAAGGCGCTCAATTCGAGCAATCTGTGACAAGATTAGAGACGCTCTTTCGACGTTGGGGGATATCAAATGGCTTTACCTTGTTGGGGATCCGTAAATCAGGCTTGTCGATTCCATACCACTGCATGCACTCCTGGTATGTAAGCCGCGGAAACGACTCATCGGGCATTGTCCACACATTTTCCGTTCTCTCGGTGTAGTCCGAGTCTTTTAGTACAGGTATCATGGCACCGTCCATATCAGCACGCACAAACTTGCGCTCCATCTCTTTCCAAACACCACGAACCATGGTCTCGATATCAGACATGACATCGGCTCCCGTTGCAAAGGCCTTTTCCAGATCAAACTGTGTAAACTCTGGTTGGCGGTCTGAACGAAGATCCTCGTCGCGGAAGCACCGCGCAAATTGTCTGTAGCCACGCAGGCCCGATGCCATCAGGACCTGCTTGTACTGCTGCGGGCTCTGTGGGAGGGCATATGCTTTGCCCTTGGTGCGGGTGGGGACAAGGAACTCGCGCGCACCCTCGGGAGTAGACTTGAAAAGCATTGGCGTCTCGATGTCTGTGTATCCAAGCTGGTCGGCCTGCTTCCCGAGCTCGTTCTTTAGCCATGAGCGGAACTGCAGACGGCGGCCATATTCGGGCTGGAAGCGCAACTGCAGATGGCGGGACTGCGGGGGGAACTTGACGCCTTTGGAGACAATGATGCTCTTGTCAAAAGGGTTGAGGCAATGTATTGACTGCAGCTGCAGTTCCATGGTGTCTGGCTTCCCGTTCACGCCGGCTTTGGAAACCAAGAGGCCAGTTACCGAGACGGAGCTGTGGGCGGGAATGCGCTTGAGTTCGGCGTGGCAGCCGATGCCCTTTTCGGAAATAAGCGACACCGTCATTCCATGGTCAACGGTGAGGTCTGTGAACGTGACTTTCGGAGTATCACGCCGCTTGCCAAGAAATCCGCTGATGGTGACGGGCTGTTGTGTATCGGGTTTTAGCGTGCGGAGATTGGACTCTTTGGGCAAGTCAACTAGCAGCACTGTCAGTGGAAATGAAACTGTGGGAGCTGCTCAGTGGGACTGCCTACACAAGGACTTGTACTCGGACCGAAGGCGTTGGCGAGATTCGTCGCTAGTGACCTTTTCAGAACGACGCGCCGGTGCAGCAGAGATGCATCTGATGGGTGAGAGCGTGATGGCAGGCCGCACAAACTTTGGCGATGATCGCACGGCTAGTGATGGCGAACTCGTCCGAAGACAGAGTCGCTGTGATATCATTTTGGAGGAATGGAGGATGAGGGGCACTAGACAACCCAATGTGCGCAATGGGAATAGCACTGGAGTATGTCCACGGTAAGTGAGGATGCAATTTGACGATGAAGCTCGGGGCCGTTAGGGTTAAAACCGGGTCTGCCAGTCTGCCGGTCTGGCAGCTGGCGATCAGCTGGAGCATAGTGGGGCAGCAAAACCTTTTAAAAGCGCCGTCGCGATCGTGATGGTTCCATGGTTCTCTTCTTTCCTCTTCATCCCTTCCAATTCAAATAAATGTGAGTACCAGCTTTGTGCTATCTGAACCCGTTCTGCGCCTTGACGCTTGACCCGACTGCTAACCTGTATGCTACTACAGATGATGAAAGCCTGGTGTAGTAGATGACAAGATCCCACATACCAGATCTTCTGTAACCCTCCCTTCGGGGCTTCAGTGGTTTAAGTTGAGACGGATGATGGGCATCGTGATATGTGCGTCCAGCACACCGACCTTGTTACCTATGGACGCGAAGAAAGGCAACTCTGATTCTTTTTGATAACGGAAGGTTTCCAAGGTAGGTGAAGTTTTTTTTTTTCTTCCATGATTCCCGACGGCCGCAGTCAAGTGGCTGTGGCGATCACACTCCAAATAAAGAAGGCCGATATTGGTTTGGTAGACTTGGAGGCATTTCAAATGCAACAAGGCTTCCAAATAAAAGAAGGCGCGGCAACGCCAGAGGCGTATTAGAATAGTTCTTGTCAATCTGAAAATACTACCGATACTTTTTATATATCGCATACATATTTCGTACCTTGGCGAAAAAAAGAAAAGAAAAAAAACAAAAAAAACTAGGTGTATCCAGGTGGGGCCGGTTGAAGAAAAAAAACATGGTGGCACAGCAAGACTGACGACGCGAATAATGGCATGGGACTTGCAAACAAAGCCCAGCCAAGCACGATGGAAGAAACGGACATGGGCTGTATTGTATTGTATGTACAGTGGTCACAACACTTCGTTCATTGGTTCATTGGCTTAGAAAATCGTTGCGCGTAGACCGGACGGGTTGGAATGATGTCGTCACAGGGGCGAGGGGAGAGAGGGGAGAGGCGAGCAGCAAGGGGGGAGGGAAGGGAAGTCTGGAGGGCAGGAACTCTTGTGCTGATGTGTCATGTGCTGCTAGCTGCGAGGTAGCTACCCGGTTTGTCTGAAGAACCCTAAAAAGCAACAAAGGCGAATGCCGTAGAAAGGCAAGAACGAGCAAGAGGACACTTGAACCTTTGGACTTTGACGCGTGCCTACCCTGAGGATTGGGGCTCGCATAAGGCTCTGTGACTGGAATGAATTTTCTTCTTTGCATGCAACACCTGCATTTGCATCGTGACAAGGCTGAAAAGAAATCGGCTTGTCTTGTCTGCCTGCATTCTTACCTGTGTATCGCTCCCCAACCAACACACGATACACGATACACGATACACGATTCCAGGACTCCTCGCCGAGCTTTGCGCCACGCCATTATCGCATCAGCCCAAGGCAAGCGAAGACAAGACAAGTAAATCGGGGTTATTTTTATTTATTTATTTTTCTTTTTTTTACTTGCTGCTTGATGCTCTCTTGCTTCACGATTATCTGTTGCGCTAGCCTGCCAGGCCCGTCCACTGCATTAATGCCGTTGGGCTCAAATCGGGGCTCGATCCCAGCCAGCATTTATTACGCCAAGGGCCCTGTCAAGATCATATAAACCCGTTGTGCCATAATAGCCGGATCTACACACATTTTATTCTTCTCGTTTCTGTTCCGCTGCTGCTCGTACTTGGCACGTTTATTGATCTTCTTTTTTTAAACACACGTCCCAGATCCCGCCAAAATTGCTGTACGCACCTGTGCTGTGCTGTGCTCTACTTTGCATTGCTTGTACTTGTGCTTGTGCTCGCCCTGGCTGTGGCACTCTCACTCCCATTATCTCTCCCACTGTCCCCGCTCTCCCTTCTCCCCTCTTCTTGTCCAGCCAGTCTTTTTCTGTTCTCTCGGCCTCTCTTCTTCTTGTGACGCCTTTCTTCGCAGCTCTTCCTCTTATTCAACCGTGTGTTGCCCGCTAGCATCCATTTTCACGTCCACTGTCCACGTCCAGCTTTCCTTCACCTCCGCCTGCATCTCCTCCACCTGCAGCCACAAAGCTGTTCGTTGGGCGTCTGCTGTGCGTGCTGTGCGTTCTGTGCGTTCTGTGCGTTCTGTGCGTTCTGTGCGTGCTGTGCATGCTGTGCTACTTTTGCTTGCCTGTGACTTTTTCTGGCTGCCACTGGTTTTCACTGCCTTCGCTGCCTTTAGCTTGCTTAACTTGCCGATCTGACCTTGGCTTGTCCATTTCGAGATCCTAGCAGGGTTTTCTCTCGTGTCATTCAGCGAATAAGTCCAACTTCGGGATAGCAATATCATCTTCATTTTTCCTTCTAATCCTTTACAGTGTCCAACATCTCCGAGAGGCTTGCTGATATCTCTTACCCAGTTGGCCCATTCTACCAACCGGCACCCGCAATCTTGTCGTCTCTTTGGCTTTTTTTGTTCTTTTTTTTTGTTCTTGGCCTCGTCGTTTGTTCAGTGACTCAATCTCCGACCCTTCTTCTACCCTGTGGCGTTGCTTGAGTCGTCGTTTCCCGCATTTCACGTTATTTGCCTCTGAAACGGCCCCTGAAAGCCTTTCCTGATATTACTTGGCCCTAGTACTGTTCAGGTGTGAAGCTATAGTTGGCGGCGTTGCAGGCGAGAAGAAGAAAAACCCACACACGCGGATTTCTGCTTCGACATTACATCACGATACATCACGATACATCGACCCTGCCGACCGCCATCTCCGTCACCCTCCAAACCAGACTGCTTCCTTTGCGATGGCTAGCTCCTTCGAAAAGTCCGTCAAGGGCGCTACCAAGATCAAGGTACGGGACATCGCAAACCGCTTGCTTGACCCCGAGAAAAAAAAACACGACTTGCCTCTCTGTTGCCACGGAAAGCTAATAATATAGACAGGCGGCGCCTCCCAAGACGAAATACATCGAACACATCCTGCTAGCTACCCATTCCGGTGAAGCCGGCGTTGGTGAAGTTTTCCGAACACTGACGATCCGTCTGCGCGAAACAACATGGACTGTTGTTATCAAGAGTTTGATTACAATCCACTTCATGATTAGAGAAGGCCAGGTCGACATGACTCTGGCATATCTATCGCGCCATAGAAATGTTCTCATCACCAGTCCCTATAACGAGGGTGGGTCTTCTATCTCTCTCTCGCTAGCTCACCTACTATGTATCTAACCGTTGCCTGTAACTTAGGCCACTCTCACGGTCGAACGATTCGCCAATATGCCCAGTATCTCTCCGAGAGAGCACGCTCGTTCCGCGAAACCAAGGTTGACTGGGTGCGATGCAAAGAACCTCGTCTCGAGAAACTGTCCGTCGATAAGGGCCTCCTGCGTGAAACAGAAAGCGTGCAGGCCCAGCTTACTGCGCTGCTAGACTGCCAGGTTATGGATGACGAGCATGACGAAATCAACATCACCATTTTTCGTCTCCTTATCTTGGACCTGCTTGCCCTCTTCCAGGCTGTCAACCTTGGAATGATCAATATTCTGGGTATGTTTGGTGCAAACCCACGTCTACTGGCTCTCACCAATCTAACGCGAACTCGCCCTTCATAGGTAACTTCTTCGAAATGTCCAAAACCGACGCCGAACGAGCCCTTGATATATATCGCCTCTTCGTCGAACAAACCGATCTAGTTGTCGGATACCTCAGCGTTGCGCGCCAGTATGAGCACTTCACCAGAGTCGAGGTCCCGAAGCTCAAACACGCCCCCGTGCATCTTGGTCGTCAGCTTGAAGAGTATCTCAAAGATCCCGATTTCGAGATTCACCGTCGTCAATACATTGCCGAGCAAGCAAGCAAGAAAAACAAACCGAATAAAAGCGGAACCAACTCTGCTCCCTCGAGATCCCCCGAAACTGCCAATATCCGCGACTTCAATAGACCAAAGACGTCTGCAGGGCCTGCTACTACAAAGCCCGCGGCCCAACAAGCCCCTGCCTTGCCTACGCAAAATCTCATTGATCTTTTTGATACGATTGAGCAGAACCAGACTACGCAGGCCATTTCGCAACCTTCTGTTGGAGCTCCCCAGGTGCAGATGGCTCCTACTGGCTTCCAAGTTCAACCAAATGGCTTTGCTCAGAATGGCATGATGTTTCAGTCTACTGGCGGTGTCAGCAATCAGTTCCAACCCCAAGGCTTCGCAGCTCCGGTAAATGTCCCAATGTCTACTGGTGCTGGATTCGGTGGCTTTACTCCCCAACCTCAGGCCCAGCTTCCACAAATGCCCCAAGCATACCAAGCAACGGGAATGCAGTCACTACAGACTGGTGCTTCTCCGTTCGGTCAGCAAATACAGCAACAAAACATGCAAATGCAGCAGCCACAGCAGCAGCAGCAGCAACCTCAACCCTTGGTGCCCATGGCCACTGGGACAAACCCCTTTAGACAGTCCATGATGCCACCTTCAAGCCCCAAATCTACAAACCCCTTTGCGCGCAACCACCTTAGCAGCCAGCCAGCCATGAGTGGTGTGTCACTCAATGCCACCGGAATGTCCACCGGCGGTTTTGGTGGCGTCACGTCGCAGCAGACACCGACAGCCACAGGCACTAATCCATTCGCAAAGTCTGGTGGGATGCTGGCTCCTCAGCAAACTGCAGCACAAACAGGGTTGACGCAGCAGTCTACGGGAAGCACCAACCCGTTCAGACAGTCGATGATGCCCCAGACTACGGGTTGGCATCAGCCGCAAACCACAATAGGAGGTGGGTTGGACCAGATGGGCACTATTCCCGTGTTTCCGCGCCATGGTCAGTAGAACGGCTAGTTGTGGTGGACAGCGAGAAAACAGTGCGAGCTCGTGTTGGAACATGCCATGATTCGTTGGCAAATTGCTGCCTCTGAAAGTTGAAGAGTAATAATGGAGCCGTCGTGGCATCCGGCTTCCCAGTACACCCATATCAGTGAGAGACGATGCTGATCTCTGCAAGGCCCGATACTATTTCTCTTCGTTTCTTGAGTGACTGGTGCTCATTCATTTTCTGTTATACTTTGCCCCCCCCCCCCCCCCTTTTTTTTTTTTTTTTT
>JADILG010000378.1:7710-21871 GCA_017591655.1 Thielaviopsis populi
CAAAAAGACAAAAAGACAAAAAGACAAAAAGACAAAAAGACAAAAAGACAAAAAGACAAAAAGACAAAAAGACAAAAAGACAAAAACCAGGCCATCTTCATTGTCGTAGGACGACGCCCAAAAGGTCATGTGATATAAAAAAAAGCAAACCTCCTGCACCACCACGAAGCCTGTCATCAAGACGAGAAGAGAATGATACGGGAATAACATCTGATTTCCTTCCCTTGGTGCTGGCTCAGTCGGAATCAGACAATACACTCCCTCCGGAAAAAGAAAAACAAGAAGAACCCAACAAACAAAAAAAAAGGCAATAAAAAAAGGACACGCTCTAGAGGAGGCCAGACTGTTCTAGATCTCGCCCTCGAATGCCACTGGACCCAAGATTCCACCACACCGTTATATTTCTCCTCTCCTCCCCTTTCTGGCTTTATCTACAGCTAGTAGTCTGCATCTGTGTTGGAATCCTGCGTCGAGATAAGACAACACACTGGACTATGTGTTGCTCGTACTCAGTCAGTCAAGTCGGTCTCAGTCAATCAGAGTATATCAGCGCTTATATAGCCAGCAACCGCCCATCAGCACTCTTTGTCGGCTTTGGGCCTGATTTCTCGTGCCGATCCCAGGGATCGTGCCTGTCACCACTGATATCAACAAAAAAAAAAGAACAAACTCTGAAACCCGCCACTAGCACAATAGCCGGCCGACAGCCTATGCATCTATGCATGGCAGCAGCAGGAAGATCAAAAAGGTCAGAAAGATCAATGAGAAAGAATAAGAAGATGAATTAAAAAGAAAAGGCGGGGGAAAAAGTAAATGCTCACTACCAGGGTCGAACTGGCGACCTTCGCATTACCATGTACAGGATATCCCGTATTAGTACGACGCTCTAACCAACTGAGCTAAGCGAGCCGAGCCCTTGCTTGTTGCAAAGACCGAGGCTTACCACGGCTTGACAAGGAAACTCCCGGACCGCCGACAGCAAACAATAAATAGAAAATGCCGGAAACCCGATGACGTCGTTCGTCTTTCACGTCATATGAACAAGGCTATGATTGTATTTGTAGTATTCTGTTTTCTTTGACAACCGAAAAAAAAAGGAAGAAAGGAAAAGGGCCTATAGCCTGTTATGTATATCAAACAAAGGAAATCTAACAAGACGCTGGATGAGGAATAAACCGACAATCTCTCTCATGAAAGGAGATAGTAATAAAAAAAAAGAGCAAAAAAAGAACAACGCTGGTCTCCAAGACGGTACTGTAAATCTAGTCCCTCCACATGGTACTGACAATAGAGTCGAGAGTCTTCCTCTTCCTCAAATCTTCCAGCGCCCCTTCGTCCAGAGCGAGTATTTCTTCACCACTCCATCACCAGCACCAGCAACATCCCGTTCAACACACAGACCGACAGAAATGCCAGCCAGAGAGATACATGATGCCATACCAGCATCCTGTCCGTCCGCGTAAGTGTGATTCCCAGGCCAACGCACGCCGAAAACAAACTCGTAATGATGCCAACAGTCACACCTGCTTCCACCTCCAGCCGCATCTTATGGCGGCCGGTGGCGATCAGGGCGCTGGTAATTGCAATCAGAGCAAAAGACACCACAAACGAGCCTATTGTGATCCAGAAGAATACTTGGTCGTGTTGCCGCGATACACGTTGGTCGGCTACGCTAGGAAACGCGGCGTAGTGGGTGGCATATCCATCGGTCGGCAGTTCTTCGGAGCTGGTATAGTCGTCATCCGTGTCACCAGAGTAGTTGGGGGCTCTTGTGGAGCCAAAGATGCCCAACAGCGGTGCTCTCTCTCTGGCATGTGACCTCAGGCTTTGTAGTGTCAGCATGCTGCGGGCCTTGGCTAATGGACGAGCGAGCGTTTTCTTGATAAATTCGAAGCCAGGGATTTCCATTTCTTGGTCCGGGTTGATATAAATTGCATAATCGTCCTCACGGTCGCCGGCTTCGCTGCCGTCGTCGTACTCATTCCAGTAATGTACCGGCTGTGGAGAAAATGCAAAGTTCTGCTGTGGAGTAACTGGTGATGGTAGGGAGCGGATTGCCGAAATTGACTGACTGTCGGCGCTAAGGGAGCCCGGGGACGCGGGAGCGATATCGTCTTCGGGAAGAGTTTCCCGTAGTTGGGCTAACAAGACATCGTATTGGGACAGTAGGTGCGTAAGATCTCGCCGGGTGAAGCTTTTGGGATCATGGAGAATGTTTTCGCGGAAGCGCGCACTCAGACTACAAGATCCGGTCCATTTCTGCGCATAGGTGCATTAGCATTTGGGAGGTCAATGTTGAAGCCTTCAAGCAGCCAGAGATATGCACACACCTGGTACTTTTTCAAAATCTTGCGGAAAGCAACCACTTGTGCGTGAATAAAGCGATCTAAAGAGTGCAGATCGTCGCCACACCTCAACAGTTCATGTTTGTACTTGCAGAAGCGGCGCTGTCGCTTTGCAACTTGCTCGGGATTGGAGCCATAGCTGTGTTGGGGAAACCGAATACATAGTTGGTGGATGCAAGTTGTGAGATAGTCTGAACACGTAAAAGGTGGTTAGGATTGGGTGCTCGGAAGAGTGTTACAGGCAGAAATGGTGCAACATACTCAGACGCTGGCCGATTTCGTCCGTTTTGCTAGAGACGAAGTCGCCGACTCGTTCGTGCTGAGCTTGAAGCTCCTCGTAGAAGCCATTCTCAAAGCGAGTCAGGGCAACATCTTCGCTGCCGGGAATAACAATGGCGCTGGCTTGGTTTTTAGTTGTGTGGACTTTGATTTCGTTCTTGAGAGAGTTGTAGTCGATGTTGTCTGGTGGATGGTTAGTCACTGTGTAAAGGCAAAGCGAGATGACGACAATTTGGCAATGTGCCATGTATCACCACAGTGTAACGGTAACAAGACGTGGGGGAGGGGGGGGCAGTGCTGGAGTTAAGTGGACTACAGTGTGTTGGAGATATTTTGGGGAGGTAGCCAATTCAAGACAAACAATGGGCAAGTGTTTCTGTATTCCGTAATGGTGTCATAGTCCAGACGCGGCACGGGACAGTGAAGGCGGCCAAGGGGGGGGGGGAGAAGTCAGAAAGCAGAGCAGAGACTATACTTACGAATGCGCCAGCGAGGGACAGACTCAGATTGAAGCTTCTGGCCAAACTTCATGATAGGTAGTGTAGAGCAATTACAAGAATCTGGCAAGGCAGATAGAAGAAAATGGTGACAATGGGAACAAAAAAAATCGGACAAAGAAGAAGAAAAGGGTATCTTGTAGGAAATCAGATGGATAAAGATGGCATTACCCGTTTGACGGAGCGCGAAATAAGGAGCGTGATAACGAGTGCGGTGTATTGCGGTCAAATGAGCAGACAAACAAGCGAATGAGTATATGAATGCAGCGGTGGTGATAACGAGCGGTATGATAGCGAATGTGTAGAGGGAAATCGACGGCCAGGGCGCGACTCGAAGAGCAAAAGATCAGAGAGACGATGTCTAGATTTTGCAATGGGGCGCCAGAGCATACAAATAGTCGATCAAAAGCAGACAGTAACGGTATGATATTCAGCAGATGGCAGTTGGCAATTGATTAAGCGACGATGCGAACGCAGGGAGGGCGAAATGTTGTTGGTGGGATTCGAAACGAGAAGCAGGAGAATGCAGGAGGTTCAAGGAATTGACATCGGTTGGATGGACGGGCAGATGGTGAGAGATGGAAGCGGATGATGCAGATGGAGATATCGAGGAGACGAAAGGAAAGGACAAAAAAGTGCCTGGCAGAGACAAATAGGCAAAGGGCAAAAGATAAAGGACAAAAGACGGAGATACCGTGTGATGTGCTGGCGTTGGTGACTTTTGGTATGGTGGCGATGTTGATAAGTGAGTGAGTGAGTGAGTGAGTGGGTGGGTGGGTGTTTGAGAGATAAAGTAAAATGAAAAGAAAAGCAGGGTCAAATTCACACGGGAAAAAAAAATGCGCCACTGAAGTTTTAGACGGGGCGGAGCTTGGGCCTTGGCCTAAACCTCACAGAAGTAAAAAGCAGCAAGCACTCACGTCACGTACTCACGTACTCGAGCAACTCAATGAATGCGAATGCGAAGTGCACAATCCCTACAAAATGAAACCAGAGGATAAGGTGAGTCAAGGCAAGGAAAGCGGTGATGAAAAAAGAAAAAAGCAAAAAGGAAATCAAGTGCTCAGTTGTCCAAACGGGAGGGAATGAACTTCGCAAAATGACTGCTATACAAGGAAAGAAGAGCAAGCAAAGAACAACATGAAAAAAAAAGCAGCCATCGAGACTCATAAAAGAAGCACCGACAAGCAACAGCGGCAGAGCAGAGTAAGAAAGGACAGGCCACGGCAGGCACGCTCTTTTTTTCCGGCTTTTTTCTTGCGGCTCTTGATCAAAGCCGAAAAGGGAAAAAAAAACAACTGGCTGGCCAATGAATGAATCGAAAATTACAATACAGCAAGAACCAACACCGCAAACGACCGAATACGGCCCAGGAAGGAGGAGACGGTGACTTCTCAGCACGCCATTGCCCTTTTTTTTGTTCTTTTTCTTTCCTTTTTGTTCTCTTTCTTTCTTTCTTTCTTTTGTTGGAAGGAACAAACAGGCCAGCAAAACAAAACAAAAAAAAAAAAGGCAGGAGCAATTTTTTTTCGTTCTTGCAAGCTAAGCTCGATATGGTCCTTTTGGCTTAGTCGAGAGAGAGAGAGAGAGAGTCAGCCCTTCATCTTCATCACCAGAGCAGCAGCGCAACTGCTGCGAGGGATTGTAGCACAGCAGTAGGTCTAAGCCAACCAGGATAACTAGCCCAAACCAAGAAAGAGCAAGCAGCCAGCCAACTAGTCAAAAAATAAAATAAATAAAATAAATAAAATAAATAAAATAAATAAAATAAATAAAATAAATAAAATAAATAAAATAAATAAAATAAAATAAAATAAAAGTCCTGCCGAATAAAAGGTAAAACGTAAATAATAAAAATAAAAGAATAAGAGAGTAAAAATTACAAGAACAAAAATATTAAACGAATACAATAATACAAGAATAACAAGATATATTCACTGATAAAATCACTCGCTTTTTATACGGCAAACCATTGGCTGAAGTCGGTGCGCTGCGTGGCCCTCACGTCCACCTTCTGGAATATTGTTTTTTTTTTTCTTTTTGGAGTTTCGATTTTGCTCAAAGTCAACATTGCCCTGCCGATCTTGTTCTTGGCTGCTTCTCCATCCAGATTGCTGGCTCATGATCCGCTGGTGATGAGGCGGAGCAGAGCTTTAAAGCTGCTTCGGGTTAGATGGAGAGCAGCCGGCATCCAAGAAAGCGCCGATGCACTGCACTGTCCATTGCGCGGTACTTGTGCATGTGAAAATGCAAATGCGCCTGCATCATGCAACCTCCGCAATCGCGTGGGCATGGGGGCTTTATGGCCAGGCACAGGACAGACAAGAGAGTTAATACAACAACACAGGCCCAGCCAAGTACAGCAGTAACACACGTCTGCTCACATCCTCACTTGGCGACTAATTCTGACTCCCTTATTCCCCTACTCACTCCACACACATACACACACACAAAGCCGAAGACAGCCCATTTCATGAACAAGGCGAACAAGGAGAGGGCTTAACAGACACCTGGCTAGCTATCTGGCTTATCACGGTGCCTAACGAACACACAAATACACATGCACATGCACATGCCCTGCTGCCACATCATCTCAAACGGGCAAGGACCAATTAAGGGTCTGACAATCATGACAAGTTCTACGCTACGGCCCGTTCTAGTGGCTGTGAACAACCCACAAACCATGATGGTCAATTTTTACTTTGTTTTTGGCCCCGCGTGTGTGTATATACAAGTGGATTGATAGATCGATCAACCCTAGTCAACTGCTAGTCAGGCCCTAGTCAGGGTTACTGTTACATTGTCTCTACACGGTACATACTTCTGTAGCACAATGAGCGCAGACCAGAGACATCAGGCTCTGCATCCTGCGTCAAACAAGTCTTGAAACAAGATACCATGTTGAAGCGGCCTTTTCTCCTGTCCTCTCTTCAACATTCCCCTCCCCTCTCCCTCTATTGCAAGCAAAATACTACTTGCGTTCCTGGCCACGACCGGCCGGTCGTCCTGGCTAATAAACGGCCTTCGTCAGCCCATGTGTCCATCTCAACAACAACCCCTGAAACCCAGCCCATCATGTCTGTCAATGACTGCCATGCTGAGATAAGCTGTGGCTAGCTTTGGATCAAGAAGAGGCGACAAAGCTGCTGGCGGGCCCCACTTCTTGTCTTCCGCCACAGTGGTCTCACGCCGAGCGACGGACCGCCAGCTGCCATATGTATATGTGAGTGTGTATATGTGTATATATGAGTAGTTACATATACTCATGTGTATATCTATAAAAAAGTTCTTACATATATATGTGTGTATATGTATATAACCGTGTATTTCACAGCCTCGTGGGCTTAGATCAACCTCCATCTTATGCATCAAGGTACTTAACATTCTTAATTAACGGCGCATCGCTTGTTCCTTTTGTCCAATTTGCGCGTCTTTTGTCTCTCTTTCCCACTTTCTTCTTTTCTTTTGCCTTCATCCGTCTTATACTGAGACTTAGCAAGCCGTGTCAATAATGCCTGTTGTATGGGCCTCAAGCTATCTCCAAACCCCAGGTTTTTGTCGGCACCCACGAGAATAGTCATTGGGCTCGGAAGCGGTGAATTGTTTTGTCTTGGTTGTTTGGCGATTGGTTGACCAGGTCAGTAGCTGACTATAGCCCGATGACCCGATAATCCGCAAGACGGTGCGGTGCCACTGCTCACAAACAGAACACAGAACACAGAACACAGTGCCACAATGTCACTCAATGCTGGGTAGAACCACAGTGAGCTATTATATCTCACTCTGAGGACAAAAAAAAGATGGTCTTCTGCCCTGGTCATACAACTGTCATACCCGATAGAATAATGAAGCCTGACTTGGCAGAACAGAATGCCAAAGCCGATAAAGATGGAACCGCCTGGCTATTGATAAAGGAAGGAACAAAGAGGACAAGTGGAGCCACTTTGTTTATCTTATCGCGGCTCCTTGTTGAGGAGGATAAGGGCAAGAACTACAAACAAAACGCTTGCCAGCTGCACGATGGCAGCTGACATGTGCCAGCGCAGCAAACAAAATAGAGGCAGGGACACCTATAGTGATGCCGTAGCTTCTTAGTCTGTTCACGCCTATAGCGATGCAGTAGCCTCAGAATCACGTTTAAAGATTGTATCAAGCGCTGCAGCACCCGTGGTTGCATTGAGCTAATATTTCTCTTCGTCCCAGTCACTGTCCCCGTCCCAGTCCCCGTCTCCGCCCACGGTTGTTCTCCAACAGCAGCCCCACAAAACAGTTGCCAAAACCCCCGCTACCACTCAAGTCTGGCCGCTGTTGCTTGGACTTGTCCTCCTCCAAAGCTTGATCCTTGAGCCCATCGTCCTCTTTTTTTTTTCCTTTTCTTTTTCTTTTTGTTTTTTTTTTTTCCTTTTCTTCCTTTTTTTTTCTTTTTGTTTTTTTTCCTTTTTGTGCTGAAACAAAACTCTACATTCTTTTTCTCTTCCCGCCTTTGCCTGTTGCATCGCCACCTCCATTATTCTCAGTGCCATTGCTGTCTTTCCTCTTGTACTATTCTTTTCTCCGCCCCCGCATCAACTCTTAGCCACAATGAACCCTCTTCAGAAGAACAAGGTTGACATCAAGGTAAACCTCTGCTCCATTATCGCCATAACCCCGCGAATCTGAACTAGGCCAAAACCCCCGCATTTGCTGCCATTTGCCTTTGCCATATACCTGCTTGCTTTCTGCCTTTTCTCAATCTCTCAGCCCATTCCTGCGACACCTCCAAACTCAGCCACTACATCACAAGAAACATGATCGAGGAAACCCAAATCAACCGTGTATGCATGAACAACCCTGCTAATCTCCCCCTCCTCCCTTTCCACTGTATTAGTCCCTGTCGCCCGAAGAGCAGCGCCTCTTCCGCCTGTACGGCAAGCTGCCCTCCCGCTCCGACCACTTTGCCAAGCATCTCAAGGAGCGCAAGTATTTCGACTCGGGCGATTATGCCCTGAGCAAGGCCGGCAAAGCTGACAGCGTCGACGCCGGCTCTGTTGGCTCCCAGCACCCGCAGCCGGAGAACATCCCGCACCGCGAATCCGTCACCGGCTCCAACACCACCTCTACTTCTACTGCCGCCGCTGCGGCTGGCAACGTCGCCACTGGAACTTCTGGCGTCACCCCGCTCAAGCACGCCGGTATTAACGGCGTCACGCCTGCCGCTGCTGCGTCGCCTGCTAAAGAGGCTAGCTTTTTGAACCGCGAGTCGAAGCCCGAGGCTGACGGTGAAGAGCAGGAAGAGCAGAAGACTGAGAAGACCGAGAAGGCCGAGAAGGAAGGAGAGCAAGACACCGACGCCCCGTCCTCTGCCCCTGCTGCGGCCGAGACGACCGAGCATCAGACTCAGGGACTACCTATCCGCCCGTGAGCTCTGTAGCATACAAGCCGGCCTTTGTTGTTAGTACGTTGCTCTGCATGAGGGATTGGTGGTCCGAGGACAAAAAAAAGGGGCCATGGCTATGCCTTGGTGCTTGATTCCATGACACTTGGATCACAAGAAATTGCATGCCGGGTGTACTTTTCTTGCTTGTCCCTCCAATGAGAGCGAATGACAAAGCCCTCAAGACGAGACGAAACCCTTAACCTACCTCAGTGACACCGTTTGTCCCCTCTCGCCTTGGCCCCTAGACCCCGACGACACAAGCCGATATTGTTACTTTTCCATCTTCTCCTGCTCTTTCAGTCTTGCCCTTTTACTTGTTATCCACGGCGTTTGCTTTCTTCTTCTTTCTCTTCTTTTCTAGTCTTAGCTTCGGTCTGATGTCGTGTTTCTTCAAAGCTCCGTTCCATCTGCATTTTTGTCATGCTCCAGTTCATATTGCACTTGTTCTCTTCTGGTATTTCTTCTGAGGCTTTATTCTTTTCATAGGTTGTTGTGAGACTTGTTGTTGTTCTTTTCTGACCTCTTTTTGTACATTCTTGACCATAACCACATCTTCATGATCAAAACAAAAGGCTCACCTAGCAATGTTGAATGTCCACTGGCTCACGATGTGCGCCTTCTTTTGCTCTCTCGCACGCTTTGATACGTGGCCCGAGCTGGCATGCGCTATTATCCATATCACATGTCTAGTTAAAACAAAGAGAAAACAGGCTGAGATGGCCGAACATGGCCACCTGCCTAGATGTAAGTATCTAGCACAAATTTGTGTATGAATTTGCTGCTATGGTGACTCAATATAGCAATCCGTATCATAGAAGCCTGCCACTGAATATATTCTTGCCCGTGAAAAAGAAAACATCCTTCAAGCCCCACTAATAACACCAGATCCGAGGATCTAAGCTTCCAAAACATGGAACGACGAAGAACAAGCCATAGAATTCCCGAAACGCCAGCCGTAACCCAGTCCCGTAACAACTTACATCTCCAAAGCCTTGAGAGTCATGGCCTTGGCGCCTTCAAAAGTAGTGTTACCACCAATAAAGCCAGCCGCGTGGACGAAAACACCGCCCTCAATACCAGTAATCTTGGACAGCTCCTCATCACGGTAGCCACGCCACTCAACAGGCAGAGGCTTGCGGCTCTGGAACGAGTCGGCGCTCTCGGGCACGCACTGCACGCGCCACTTAGCACCGGGGACTGGCTTCTCGGGGTACAAGACGTACAGAACCGAGGGCTTGCTATCTTCCAGGTTATACAGGTGGTCCTTCCAGGGGGCCGAAGTGCCTTCAAAGACCAGAATGCGGCCCTGGGGGTCATGCTCCATTCGCTTGTCAAATGCAGCCTGCACCACGTCGCGGGCCGGCAGCCAGGCAGTGGTGTAGTACTTGAGCTCAAGCTCAAACTCCTCACCAATACGCTGGCTAGCGCGCATGAAGTGGCTGTCTTCGAGGGCCTGGGCCTCGGCGGCGTCCGAAGGGGTGGGGTCATTCCAGTTGCGGTTCAGGCGACCAACCATGGCGCCCAGAGTGAAGCCGCTGTTGGAGAAGCGCTTCTCGATGTTGTGAGCGGCAATCAGAGCGGGATCATAAAGCGAAATGCCGTTGTCGTGGGCATCCAGGGCCTCAATAAAGCTCTCGTAGATGCGGCGCCACATCATCTCGACCTTGGGATCGTCGACAGAAACATTCTCAGCACCGTGGTTATGCAGCGACTGGGCAACCAGGGCACGGCCAAAGTGCAGGAACACAAGACCGGCGCTGGACAGCTTGGTGGCGCGGCCGGGGAAGGTGGTGGTGAAGCCGCGCTGGTGGTGGTCGAAGCGCTTGGCAGCCGCATCATACTCGCCGCCAACGTCGACGACGGTGTCGCAGGTGGCCAGGACGGCGGGGTCGCGAGTGCGCACCAGCGAATACGAGGCGTACTCAGGCAACATGCTCAGCATGTGCACGGCCAGCGCCTCGTCGGCGTGGAAATGGCCGTTGTGGGTGCCGATCAACGGACCGTCCAGCTTGACTCTCTTAGCGGCAGTTTCAATGGCCATTTTAAAAAATCGAATCAGCATAAACCTGTTGGAATTGGGTATGAGAATGAGTCGGGAAGAAAAACCTGCCAGAAAGCTTCCAAGCGACGTAGCCCAACTTTGTGAAGAAGCTCCAGACGTTCTGTGGTAGGATTTAAACGTCTGGCCTGTGATAGGCTGAAGCTTCAATATGGGGAAGTCATTCCTCTTCACTAAATAGTAACCCCCCCCCCCCCATAAGATCACGTGGCATGTCACATGAGTCCGCTTCTTGCCGCATTAGTGCTACAGGGGGCTTGCGGCGCGATATTCGCGATGGGATCAGCCTCGCGCTGAGAAAGCTTCAATCAAACGCCAACGCCAGACGCCACAGACTTGTGCCTGTGCCCGAATTGTATCTTCTCAATACCACAACTCACGCTTACACTCACGCCTCCGACATTCTGATACGCCATCAAACTACGCACGAACCTGCTCCATTTTATGCCCGCATTTTACTGAGCCATCTATAGTCCACAAATGCCTTGTCCCATTCTCCCCATCTGAAAAAACGCATCGTGTTCCGGAACACTACCTCATCGCCAATCCCGCTTTGTGTTTTTGGCTGCCTCTCAATCGCATGACTACGCCGTATTCTTTTCTATCAACAAATACACCCTTTTTCGTCAGCAATGGCATCCAATGAAACTCGGCGCAAAGCTGTCGACTCGCATCACAAAGATGACTCCCAGAAGGCCGGCTCTGAAGGGAAACAAACATACCGCTCATGGAAGAAGAAGTACCGCAAGATGATGGCACGCTTTGACAATGCATCTCGCGATAACCGCGAGATATACAAGAACGAGATATTTGCACACACCATCATCAACCGGATATCCGTCGAGAATGAGTAAGCGCACATACCACTCTGCATCTCCGTCTGTGGTCCGACTTGTGCCAGCTCCGTAGCTAACCAACGAGACCTGCAGCCGGCTTCTTGACATCCTTCTATCACTCAACGAGACGCCGCAAATTCCCGTCAACAAGCGCTTTGATTTGAGCCTCGACCTTCCCGACGACCCCGACACGCCAGTGCCGGACATTGATATTACGCCGGAAAACGAGAAGCTCATGTACGGAAAAGCCCTGAAGCAGCTGGACCGCAGCATCATCCGTGCCAACTACGAAACCACCAAACGGGACTCGCCCGATGCGGTTCAAGACCTTGCTGCAGCCGAAGGAAAAGCCCACCCGCCCACCTTTCTGACCATGGATGACATCAACGCCTACATATACGACATTGACCAGCGCCTGGGCATCGACTCGAAGCCTCCGGTCATTGCTCCTGATGCTGAGATGTACAGGGTGCCGTCTTCCCGCGACTTCATTCTCAACAATCCCGTTAGTGAGTACAATTGGCTGCGTAAGCACGCTCCCAAGACGTTCCTACAGGACGGCGTGCAGAATCCTCCCGTAGCTGGACCCGGCAAAGACATCAAGGATAAGGATCTTCCGTCTCGCGCGGCGCCCAGCACAGGCACTGGCGGAGCCACTACCTCGGCTTCGGGCGGGGGTGGTAGTGGTAGTAGCGTATCTGCTTCCCGCGGCCGCGGATCTAAGCGCGGCGCACGCGGTGGCGAGTCAGAACTCTCAGATGAAGAAGATGCAGGGACCCGGCCGGTAAAGAAGCGCCGGGTTGTCACATCGTCGTCGACGACGGCGGCGGCGGCAGCGGCAGACGACGAGGCAGAGACGCCGGTGCGCTCCAGCAAGCCTGCGGTCAGTGGAATCAAACATGTCAAGAAAAAGACAAAACGGCAGTCGTCGGCTCTGGAAGCAGTTACAGTGGAAGGGGAAGAGTAGAGAGAGTCTTGCGGCATCGCCTTGATAAAGCTGCGCTCTTAACTTGGCTTCGGGACTCAGCTAGTACGGGGTCGTCAGGGTAGACACCGCGGGCTGGGTGGTTTCTTTTCTTTTTCTACGGAGGCATGAATACGGTGGGTTCTTGTTGGTACGGCGTTAAAAGGGTGCTTCTCTTATGCTTCTTTTTTTATTTCTACTCGAGCATCAGTTATATATTCATTCTCTTCTTTTTTTGGTTCGTCATTCGTCTTGCTCGTACTTTTGTATGGCATCGTGCAATCAATTTTCCAGCCTTCAAACCCTTTTCTTCCCATGCTAAGCACTCTCTGGGTATCGTACAAACGTGTTTCAAGACATGGAATGCTTGGGCCAGGCAGGCTACATGTGAGTTGTGAGCGGTGGTATACATGATGGATGTAATGCGAAAAGAAAAAAAGTAAAAGAAAAAGGATCGAGGCAGTGGGCTCTTAGACAAACAGCACAAACGAGGCTTCTTCTACGTGGCTGGCGATGGCGCCCTGATGCCCCTATCTTTAGATGATCCGCTGTACAATGGGAAAATAGAGAAACAAAACAGAAGAACGAACCAAATCAGGCACAAAACTCTCTAGGATACGCGTGTCCGCTTCGTTGGGTTTAGGCCAGAATAGTCTTGAGCTTGTTCTCGACGGCGTCCATGTACTCGTTGGTAGTGACGTAGTCCTTGCGGTCGGTCTTGCCGCAGGCCAGGGCCAGATCCTTGGTCATGATGCCGTCGGCATCGACGGTCTCGATGCAGGCACGCTCGAGGGCATCGGCAAAGGACACCAGGTCGGGGGTCTTGTCGAGGCGGCCGCGCTGGGCCAGGCCGCGGGTCCAGGCGAAGATGGAGGCGATGGGGTTGGTGGAGGTCTCCTTGCCCTTCTGGTGCTCGCGGTAGTGGCGCGTGACGGTGCCGTGGGCGGCCTCGGACTCGAAGGACTTGCCGTCGGGGGTGATCAGCACCGAGGTCATCAGACCCAGAGAGCCGAAGCCCTGGGCAACAATGTCGGACTGGACGTCACCGTCATAGTCTGTAGCGGGGTTAGAAGTTGACAAGTGTCGGCGGGGCTAGCGCAGAGGAAGGGAGCGGGAGGGGGCGGGAGGGAGAGTGAGAGAGCGAGAGATAGATGTGAAACTTACTCTTCAAGGCCATAATGTAGCCACCAGTGCTCTTGATCATCTGGGCGACCATGTCGTCGATCAGGCGGTGCTCGTACCAGATGCCCTTGGCCTCAAACTCGGCCTTGTACTGGGTGTCGTACAGCTCCTGGAAGATATCCTTGAAGCGACCATCGTACTTCTTGAGAATGGTGTTCTTGGTGCTCATGTACAGCGGCAGGCCCTTGGTCAGAGCCAGCTTGAAGGACGAGTGGGCGAAGCCGGTGATAGACTCATCGGTGTTGTACTGGGTCTGGGCAACGCCGCCGCCGTTCTTGAAGTCGTAGACGTCGATGGCGGTGGGGGCCGAGCCGTCGGCGGGGGTGAAGGTCATGGTCAGCTTGCCGTTGCCGGTGACAACCAGGTCCTTGGCGCGGTACTGGTCGCCAAAGGCGTGGCGGCCAATGATGATGGGCTTCTTCCAGCCCTGCACGAGACGGGGGATGCGGGGGATGACAATGGGCTCGCGGAACACGGTGCCGCCGAGGTGGTTGCGGATGGTGCCGTTGGGAGACAGCCACACTGCAAAAGAAAAGACAAGCGGGTTAGTGATGCGCCGGGCAGCACTGTGATGGGGGGGGGG